>SJYC01064791.1:0-10923 GCA_006408675.1 Madoqua kirkii
CCTGACTATATTATTTATTTGAAGTTTAATTTCTTGTAGACAGCATATACTTGGATCATGTTTTTTAATCCTCTCTACCCATCTCTTTTAACTGATAATAATGAGACCATTTACATTGAATATAATTATGGACATTAGACTTAACTCTGTTTTTCATTTCTCTGTTTTTCATTTTTCTGATTTCCTCTGGATCACTTGAATATTTTTATTTATTTTTTTAGCTTCTTTATTTTATTTTATTTTAAATACTTTATTCTACTTTACAATACTGTATTGGTTTTGCCATACATTGACATGAATCAGCCACAGGTATACACAATCTCCCAATGCCGAAGCCCCCTCCCACCTCCAACCCCACACCATCTCCCTGGATCATCCCGTACACTAGCCCCAAGCATCCTGTATCTTGTATTGAACATAGACTGCAGCTTCATTTCTTATATGATAGTATACATGTTTCAGTGCCATTCTCCCAAATCATCCCACCCTCTCCCTCTCCCTCAGAGGCCAAAAGTCCGTTCTATACCTCTGTGTCTCTTTTGTTGTCTCACCTACAGGGTCATCATTACTATCTTTCTAAATTCCATATATATGTGTCAGTATACTGTATTGGTGTTTTTCTTTCTGGGTTACTTCACTCTGTATAATCGGCCCCAGTTTCATCCATCTCATTAGAACTGAGTCAAATTTATTCTTTTTAAGGGCTGAGTAATACTCCATCGTGTATATGTACCACAGCTTTCTTATCCATTCATCTGCTGATGGACATCTAGGTTGTTTCCACGTCCTGGCAATTATAAACAATGCTGCAATGAACATTGGGGTACATGTGTCTCTTTCAATTCTGGTTTCCTCGGTGTGTTAGAATTCCATTTTGATTTTAGTGTTTTTGAGTATCTCTTTGTTTAGACTTTTTAAGCACTGCTAACATACACATCCTTATTGTTGTCTCTTGGTATTGTCATATTACCAGTTCAAGTGAATTGTAGCAGCCTTACTTCCCTTGATGTTCTTTTACTGTCTCCATTTATAATATATTATAATTGTCTTAAGTATTTGTTTACTAACTTTTAGAGATACCGTATCAGTTTTAGTTCAGTCACTCAGTGTGTCCAACTCTTTGCGATCCCATGAATCACAGCACACCAGGCCTCCCTGTCCATCACCAACTCTTGGAGTTCACTCAGACTCACATCCATCGAGTCCGTGATGCCATCCAGCCATCTCATCCTCTGTCGTCCCCTTTTTCTCCTTTCCCCAATCCCTCTCAGCATCAGAGTCTTTTCCAATGAGTCAACTCTTCTCATGAGGTGGCTAAAGTACTGGAGTTTCAGCTTCAGCATCATTTCTTCCAAAGAACACCCAGGGCCAATCTCCTTCAGAATGGACTGGTTGGATTTCCTTGCAGGCCAAGGGACTCTCAGGAGTCTTCTCCAACACCACAGTTCAAAAGCATCAATTCTTTGGCTCTCAGCTTTCTTCACAGTCCAACTCTCGTATCCATACATGACCACGGGAAAAACCATAGCCTTGACTATGCAAACCTTTGTTGGCAAGGTAATGTCTTTGCTTTTTAATATGAGATACCATATTTGGTGTCATAATTTTTACTTCGGCCATCAAATACAATTTAGAAAACTCAGAGTAAAATGTATTGTCTTTAACCATATCTTTTGCTCAGTGCAGTCTTTCTTCCTATATGCCAAGATTTCTTCTTTTTTCATTTAAAGAATTTCCTGCAACTCTTTTTACATGATACCTCCTGGTGGCTCCAATGGTAAAGAATCCACCTACAATGTGGGAGACCAGGGTTCAGTTCCTGGGTTGGGAAGATCCCTTGAAGGAGGAAACGGCAACCCACTTCAGTATTCTTGCTTGGAGAATTCCGTGGACAGAGGAGCCTAGTGGGCTACAATCCACGGTGTTGCAAAGATTGCTGATTTTTCCCATTTTCATTTGTTTAGTGTGTGTTCTTAATCCTTGAAACATTAAAAAATCTGCTTTAAAATCTTTGTCAGATAATTCTAACATGTGTCTTATCTGGGCACTGGCATCATTATCTTTTTCATTCAGTCTGAGTTCTTGGTTCGTTGTATGATGAGTAACTTTCAGTTGAAACTTGAACGTTTCTTTGTTCAGAATTATAGTGTGAGACTGAGTATTATTTAAAACTACTGCGTCAGCTGGCTTCCTTTGGTATCTGCCTAACTGAAGAAATACATTGCCTCATTACTTCCAGGTGGGGATAGAAGTTCAAGATTTCCCAGTTGTCTTCCATTGACTCCTGGGGGCTTGTGGAATAGGGAGAGTTTCTCGTTATTGCTGAGTAGGTGTGGAATCCAGCTCCCCACAAGACCTTGACCAATGTCACAGGGGTAGAGCCTCATTATCAGCCAGTGGGGATGAAAGTCCTGGCTCCCTGTTGGTGTTCTTTGACACCACTTCTGCAGGATTAAACGGTGCCTTCTGATGGACTGGCAGAATGGAAATCGAGGCTCCATAGTTAAGTTTGGGTAGAGTGGTCACAGTATTTTTCTGTAATATTCATTTGGACTAGGTCAGGTATTATAAAAAGATCAGCCTTGCAGTCTCAAGGAACAGAATGACATCTCCAGATAAGAACCTAGCCCTAAGCTAACATTTTGACTGTAGCCTTGCAAGCTGCTGCTGCTGCTGCTGCTGCTGCTGCTGCTAAGTTGCTTCAGTCGTGTCCAACTCTGTGTGACCTCATAGACGACAGCCTGCCAGGCTCCTCTGTCCGTGGGATTTTCCAGGCAAGAGTACTGGAGTGGGGTGCCATCACTTTCTCCAGTAACCTTGCAAGAGAGCCTCCTAAAAAAATGTCTGGATCCCTAGGCCACAGAAACTGTCAGACAGTAAATGTGTTTTGTTTTAAGCTGTTTGTGATCATTCAGTATATCCCAGTGAATTACTAATAGACCACCCAGATATTCATAACCACTTCCCACTCATAAAATAATCTCACCTGTCTCCTCTCTCCCTAGTTGTTTGTTGGAGGAATCCTCTTTTCCATTTCTTCTGTGTTTCTGGCTTTTCTGTCTAGAAGTTTCTTGTTTAAAACCACATGTAAAGTGCATGTTAAAAAAATATGCTTTTCCTATGGGATGTACCTGTTTGAGATCCACTTTCTGCTGGTGTGTTTTTGGGAGCCCATTATTTATTTTAGAGGTTAAATAGAAGATTTTATAAATTATATATATGAGTTCTTAAAAAAAAATTCTCTCAAATTTCCAGATTCCAGTTTAGCTGATTCCAGTTTGTCTCATGGGAAAGTAACCACAGCCAAAAATTTCAAACTTAAAAACTCTGGTCTTTTTGTTTCAGGCTTTCTGCTTTGCCCACTCCCTGCCTCAGCCAACCCAAGGCCATCTGAAGCAGTGTGTTTCCTGTTTCTCTGGCTTTCATTCTCGCAAGTACAAGAAGCTACTGGGAGCTGTAAATGCCTCCATTAAAAAAGGAGAACAATGTCAGATGAATAACATTTACTTCATACTTTTAGTGGTGCATAACTCTTCACATAATGAGAATTTACCCTACATGGTAGAATGGTCAAAACCCGCTGAGTCTTTAAAGATAAAGGAAAAGAAAAAATCGGAGATAACTCCTAGATTCTGTCTTGAGCAGAAGGTGGTGCCATTTTTTAAGGGAGGGAATAGAGGAGCAGCTGTTTACAGGAAGGCTGTAGCCATAGGGATCTAAGAGTAAGTTTAATATTTGATGTATTGAGTCAGAAGTTCCTGAAAAACATTAAACTAGATATGCCCATGAGTCCATTTATGAGTATGGACCTTGGGACTGGCTTAGTATAGGATTTTCTTTGGATTCACTCCCTTTTGTACAATATGTGGTTTTTGAAGCCAGAAATGTGGGATGAAATCATCCAGGGATGTGCATAATGAAAAGACAGGATAGTATAGGACAGAAGCTTGAGAGACAACAGTAGTTGAGAAATGAATAAAGAAAGGGGAGCATGCAAACGATACCGGAAGCAGAGTGTAGAGAGGTGAGAAAATCAGAAAATATACATTATTCAATCAAGGAGAAAAGAATGTTTCAAGAAAGAAATCATAATATGTATTATCATACATTACTCATACATTAAGGACTGAAAATTATTCTTTGGATTGAGTGAAAAGTACACATATGATCTTCCTGAAAACAGTTTCTGTGGTGATGATGGAAACCTATACTAGATGGAGGTGTATGAAGGAGTATGTAAAAAAAGAGAAATATGATTTGAAATTAATACAGCTACCCTTCTTCCTTATCTTACAGGTTCTCCATACAGTAACTTTTCCATTATTTTTCATTGACATATGATTGAGTGCAGAAGGGGGGATTTGTAGTAACTTTTTTTTTGTTATCTTCCCTAGGATGAACCCACTAAATCTCACTCTTCACAGGGCTCTCTGTTTTACTCAGAAAGAATGACTGTATATATTGTGCATCCTCAGAGAGATGCCAAAAATGATATTTGTGTTCTCCTGAGTGACCTTAACTTTTAAATAACTTTGCTGCTTTTCATATTCGAGTACTCAGGCTGAAATCTGAGCTCTGCTCTCTTTCCTTCTCTGCTAAGTACAAAAGTTTAAAATAACATTATACGGTTTGGGTCAAGGAGTAAATAATTTGTTTATGGAGTGATAGAAGAGTTGTTTTTTATGAAAAAAAATGAGCCCTTCTGTTTAAAAAACTACATGAAAAATATAGACATTAATAAAAACTTGATCACTAATTTTATATTTACAAATAAGTTCTAGTGGAAACAACGTTGATTTTATGCAGCTATTTTATCCTTTTTGCTTTTAACTTGAAGTAATTAGTCTTACCAAAAATTACAAAAATAATAGAGTTATGTAGGCCTTTCACATAGTTACTTCAAATATTAACATTTTGCTTTAGCATTCTCTTTTCTCTGAAACTCTTTAAAGTCTTGAAGCTGCACATATAATGTCCTTCAACCTCTAAAAAATTTCAGTTTATTTCCTAAAAATAAGAAAAGTCACACAATCTCAATTATTAAATCAGGAAGTTAACACTAATATAAATTTGTGCTTAAGATATGATAGCCATAACCACATGTGGCTATTTAAATTTAAATTAATTAGAAATTTAGTTCCTTGGTCACACTGGTCTGGTCATGTTTCAAGCATTCAGCAGTCGAGTGGCTGTTGTATTGGAAAGCATAGGTATAACCATTTTCATCATTGCCTAAAGTTCTATAAGGCAATAATGCTCTAGACATTCAAATTGTGTTTGTGGTTTCAATAGCAGGCTGTGCAGCAGAAAAAAAGAGTTGTTTCCAGTTTTGCTCGCCATTCTACTGTTCTTACTTTGGCTCGGGGACCTCTTTTTGCATCAAGTTGTCATGTCTCAGTCTCCTCCACACTAGGATAATGCCTCAGTCTTTCTTTTTATTTCAGGAAAAATAATTTTTTTCTCATTTTATCATTTATACCACATTTATTAGTTGGAACTCTAAGAAAGGACTTTATTTATTTACTTCTGTTGATATCAACTTATGGATTCTTTTATTCTGTGGTTAAAATCTATTACTATAATTTGTTATTTGTTTTTCAAATTATCCAAGAATTGCCCAGTAAGAGCCCTTTGGTCTGAATATGTCACCTGATAATGAGGTTGTTTTGCAGTATTGGTGACATTTAATTTTAACAGTCATGTGGATCTGCTGAATATCTTAAAACTATTTAAAATATCTGAATCATCACTATATACCTAAAAATCAAAAATTATTCATCATATGATTGCCTGTATCTCATCTTTGGGTTATCCCATATCTCGTGCCCATTCCTGAGAACAAGATGTTTTCACTACCATTGCTTCATTACTGTTTAACTTGGACATTCACTAATTTGTTCCCTCTTCAGTTTTGTAAAGATCTTTCACATAATCAGCATTCAGTTATTTTTATCAATTTTTTCTTTCAGATTTATTGAGATATAGTTGATATATGATACTGAATAATTTTAAGGTGTACAGCATAGTGACTTAATATACATTATGAAATGATTACCACAGTAAGTGATAAAATCTGTGCTCTGTCCTTCTCTAGGAATTTAATCTGCTGTCCACACTGGAAGTCTGCATTACTTGCTACGCAAGCAATCACTATGACTCAATGACTGTTAGTGTTTATAATTGTTCCTTTTTCCAATAAGACTCTCATTATGGTTATTCTGTTTCCACATCAACATTGGATAGTGGGTAGGGAGGAAGCAGACAATGTGACTTTTTGTTCTATAATATTTAGAACTTATTGCAATAACCTCAGATATTCAGATGACACCAGCCTTATGGCAGAAAGCAAAGAGGAACGACAGAGCCTCTTGATGAAGGTGAAAGAGGACAGTGAAAAGCTGGCTTAAAACTCAACATTCATAAAATGAAGGTCATGGCATTCAGTCCCATCACTTCATGGCAGATAGATGGGGAAACAATGGAAACAGAGCCAGAGTTTATTTTCTTGGGCTCCAAAATCACTGTGGATGGTGACTGCAGCCATGAAATGAAGAGACACTTGCTCCTTGGAAGAAAAGCTATGACCAGCCTAGACAGCATATTAAAAAGCAGAGACATTACTTTGCCTACAAATGTTCATATAGTGTTTCCAGTAATCATGTATGGATGTGAAAGTTGGACCATCGGGAAGGCTGAGCACCAAAGAATTGTTGCCTTTGAACTTGATGCTGGAGAAGACTCTTGAGAGTCCCTTGGACTACAAGGAGATCAAATTAGTCAATCCTAAAGGAAATCAACCCTCAATATTCCTTGGAAGGACTGATGCTGAAGCTGAAACTCCAATACTTTGGCCATCTGATGCAGAGTCAACTCATTGGAAAAGACCTTGATATTGGGAAAGATTGAAGGCAGGAGAAGGGGTCAACAGAAGATAAGATGGTTGGAGGGCATCTGTGACTTGGTGGACATGAGTTTGAGCAAACTCTGGGAAATTGTGAAGAACAGGGAAGACTGGAGTGCTGCCGTCCATAGGGTTGCAAAGAATCAGACAAGATCGTGCAACTAAACAAGAGCAAATAGAACGTGAGAAGAAACTTCATTCTCTTCTTCAATAACAATAGAGCCATAGCTATTATGTGACTGCTTGGCCTGGAATACATTTCCAGTCTTCCTCGAAGCAAAGCCACTGTTACATGACAAAGATTTCACCAATGGAATGTGAGAAAAAGTGATGCAACTTCAGCTTCCCTTGCTTAAAAGAAATTCCCCAACCCTAGGGGTTTTATTTTGGTTGGTTGTTTGTTTGTTTTTTCCCCTAATTCAGTTTTTTTGAACTAAAGTATGAAAGTGTTAGTCATTCAGTCATGTCTGACTCTATGATCCCGTGGACTGTAGCCCTCCAGGCTCCTCTGTCCATGGGATTCCCCTCACAAGAATACTAAAGTGGGTTGCCATGACCTTTTCCAAGGGATCTTCCTGACACAGGGTTCAAACCCACGTGACTTACATCTCCTGCATTGGCAGGGATGTTCTTTACTACTAGCACCACCTGGGTTAGAACCCAAACTGAAACTAATTCATTCATTTCTCATATCCCCTGCTTTTGGCAATCACTTTTCTCTGAAGCTGTGAGGTTATATATAAAAATAGATTGACTGAGTTTAAGAATGATCATGCGGTATTTGTCTTTCTCTGTCTGACTTGTTTCACTTGGCATAATGCCCTCAAGTTCCATCTGTGTGGTCCAAATGGTAAGATTTCATTCTTTTTTTTATAGCTGAATAATGTTCTTTTATACACACACACATTCACATACCAGTTTTCTTTCTCCACCCATCTATAGGCACTAAGGTTGTTTTCATATCTTGGCTATTGTAAATAATGCAGCAATGAACATGGCAGTTTGAGGGGAATGCATCTTTTTGAGCTGCTCTTTCTAGTTTCTTCTACCTGGAAGTGGCATTGCTGGATCACATGGTAGTTCATTTTTTAGTTTTTTTGAGGAAACACTATAATATTTTCTGTAGCGGCTGTACCAATTTACATTCCCACCAACAGTGCACAAGAGTTCTCTTTTTTCCACATCCTCATCAACACTAGTTACCTCTAGTATTTTTTATAATAGCCACTCTAATGAGTATACAGTAATATCTCATTTTTATTTTGCACTTCCCTGATGAGTTAATGATATTGAGCACCTTTTCATGAACCTGTTAGCTATTTGTATGTCTTCTTTGGGAAAATGTCAGTTCAGATCTTCCACTCATTTTTAACCTTTTTTTTTCTTATTTTTAAATTTTTTTAAATTGAAGTATGGTTGATTTACAATGTTGTGTTAATTTCAAGTGTACAGGAAAATGATTCATCAGATGTATATGTATATATTCTTTTTCAGATTCTTTCCTATTATAGGATATTATAAGACATTGAATGTAGTTTCCTGTGCTATATAGTAGGTCCTTGTTTATCTGTTTTGTATATCTGTTAATCCCAAACTCCTAATTTATGCTTCCATTCATCCCACTTTCCTGTTTACTAGCCATCAGTTTGTTTTCTAGGTCTGTGAGTCTATTTCTGTTTAGTAATTAAGTTCATTTATAAAATTTTTTAGATCCTGCATGTAAGTGATATCACATGATATTTGTCTCTCTGTCTGACTTATTTACTTAGTATGATAATCTCTACCATTCATGTTGCTGCAAATGCCATTTTTTCATTCTTAGGCTGAGTAGTATTCTTGTGTGTGTGTGTGTGTGTGTGTGTGTGTGTGTGTGTGTGTGTGTCACATCTTTATCTATTAATCTGTCAGTAGACATTTAGGTTGCTTTCGTTTTTTCAATTACATATTTTTTGCTATTGAGTTTTATGAGTTCATTGTATTTAGTGGATATTTGTCTTTTACCAGATACATGATTTGTAAATACTTTCCTTTAGTTGATGGTTTCCTTTGCTATGCAAATAATTTTTCATATAATTTCACTTATTTTTACTTTTGTTATTATCATTTAGGAATTTTTGCTTATTAAGTGACTTTACTAATCTCAGGGCTTGTGAAATAAGGCTATCACTGCATTAGAGTTGAAATTGGCAGTTTATTTATGTAACAGAAGTATCTCTCAAAAAGATTCCAGGTCTTTTGGGGGGAAATGTAAGGTTGGGGTTCGGAGCAACTTTTTACAAATGTCAACGCTTTATACAGTGTTTAGCTTATGTTTGAGGAGAAGGCAATGGCAACCCACTCCAGTACTCTTGCCCAGAAGCAGCAGCTTATGTTTGGCACTATTAATGCTCAATATATATTTGTTGAGTTAATGAGTAATATGTAGAGAATGGTCTCAGCTCCCTTCCGTTTCCTTAATCTTAAATTCCTTTAGGTCATAACCTAAGTAACCTAGTAGTGTTTTCTGGATGGGCCATTTTTACACATAATATTTTGCTGCTTAAATATAATTATCAACTAAAGCATTATCAAGTTGCTTGCTGTGGAAATATATGTGTTTTGAAATTTTCAAAAAAGGGTTGGGAATTTCATGTACAAAAGGCAGGTTGATTTCCTTTCCTGTAATTTGCTCATAGAGGCTTTTATATGTTAATGTACACTGCAAATCTCTTAAAGGAAGGAGAATCCTCAGCATTTTTTAAGCTTATTTAAGATAGAACCCATTTTTTTTTTCTCAGTTTGTAAGGGACTGTGATATCAAGGAATATAAGTTGGGAAATACTTAACTGATACTTAAAATTCTGCTTAACTTTCTTTAGGCTGATTCCTTTACTACTTTGTATCATTTTGCCATTTTCAGTCTACTTATTATGACTTCACTGAATTTTCTTTCTTGCTAATCTGCACAGCCTCTTTTTGGATAAATATGACTTGTCCTAGGAAGGCCATTGATTTCCCAAAAAGCTGAGACCATGAATTGTAAATGACCTTAAGAAGATTACCCATCTGAACATTTGTCACACACTCATCAGACAACTTTAATGCAATTTTTCAAAATCATTTATATCTTTTTGTAAGCCATTCTGTACACCTTGGTAGGAGATATTTCCTATTCTAATAGGCAAAGTAGTAGAAATTTTAAACATTCAAGGAATGTTGAGTCAATTATTATGACTTCACTGAATTTTCTTTCTTGCTAATCTGCACAGCCTCTTTTTGGATAAATATGACTTGTCCTAGGAAGGCCATTGATTTCCCAAAAAGCTGAGACCATGAATTGTAAATGACCTTAAGAAGATTACCCATCTGAACATTTGTCACACACTCATCAGACAACTTTAATGCAATTTTTCAAAATCATTTATATCTTTTTGTAAGCCATTCTGTACACCTTGGTAGGAGATATTTCCTATTCTAATAGGCAAAGTAGTAGAAATTTTAAACATTCAAGGAATGTTGAGTCAGTCTCTTAAAGGCAGAATTATGCACAGTAAGAAAGAAGTCCATAGAAATAGAACCAAGGAGAGTCTATATAAATAGTAATGTGAAGAAGAGTGAATTCCTTTTTAGCTGTAACATCACATTTTTTGCATGTTGCACACATTGTTTAGCCGTTTCTAAACACATTTCCATTTACGTCATTTGTAAAAACTGCCTAGACTCATATTCTGGAAAACTGACAAAGTTGTAATGAACAGATGCAGATTCCATAATTGTAATTGGCTTTTACTCTAAACTAATGTTCTGACTCATGCATCATTAATGATTTCTGTTTGTCTCTATTATTACCTTACAAATTTGAAAGGGTATCTTTCAGAGAGAAAAACTTCCCTTGACTTTTTAAAATCAGGGCTTATTGCTTATGAATTAAGGATTCTCCAGTCACCTGTATTTAAACTTATAATTTTATTTTGCCATATTCTTTTTTACATTTCTGTTGGTTATTTGACTTCATATAATCTTTTTCATTTCCTGGTTGTATT
>SJYC01064795.1:0-94189 GCA_006408675.1 Madoqua kirkii
TAACCTCTTGCAGGGCTCTGTGAGACCCCCCTCAAATGCCCATCACGTTGCCATCACATAAAGATATTCACAGAGGATATAAGGTCAAGCAGAAATTGCTCCACTGGGGGCAGTCAGGGGCTTGGTGTACTAACACCAGAGGGTCATTGAGACCCCAGCCTTAAAAAGACACATGCAACCAGGGGAGAAAGCTGCTAATTCCACTTCCTCTTGCCCTGCTTTCTCCTCCATTCTCCATGTCCTGGAAACATCTTGCTCTCCTCTGGGCACTGGTCAACAAAGTCTATATATGAGCCTTTGGAAATGGAATCTCATCTTGAAACAAACAGCGAGAATGAGAGCCCTAAACTCCCTTAATTCATTAAATCAATGACCCCAAGACTGGGCCTCCAAGGATCCAGGCAATTAGTTTCTCTTCATCTGCTGCCTTTTATGGAGAATATCCCCTCAAAAAATTTGCCTGGGGAGAGAGGCAGGGTGGTGGAGTGTGCAGGGTGAGGCTTTATCCATCTGTTACTCTGCGTGGAGCATTTAGTAGATGTTTATTCTTATTTGGTTCTGATAAAACCCTGCAAGGTTCATTTTCATGGCTCCACTCTGCAGATGGAGAGGGAAAGACTCAGAGAATTCAACTGACTTGGCCCATACCATGGAACCAGTAAGCGGCAGAGCCAGGTTCAACCTGAGGTTGCCTGGCTCCACGCCTCTCCAGGCTGATGGGATAAACGAGAAGCAGGAGAAAGATTGGTAGATCTCTGATCACGTACTGAGTGCACTGCCCCTGGAAGTAGTTTAGTGCCTATGAGGCTACTCTGGACACAAAGACAAGGAAACCTGAAGAAGTCTGTGTCTAATAAGGCTACTCCAAACCCAGGTGCAAGCAAAAGCGTTCAGTTGAGGCATAGCAGTGAGCGGAGAGAAGGAGTCTGATTTGGGAATATAATTCCTGGAGGAGGAAGCACACAAAACTAGGCTTTTAAGGATTTAGATGGATGGTGTGAAGGCCCTCTAGGCTGGGAGAAAGCATGTGCAAAGGCACTGGGGCGTGGAGGGTCATGGTCCTTGAAGACACAGAGTTTTAAAAGAGGTAAGTGGAGTGTTCTGAGAGCAGGAAAGGCAGTGAGAGAACAGGCACTGTGCCTGGTGCAGAGGCTCCCAATTAGTGATGGTGTGGTTGGATTAGCATCAGAAGATGGCAGGGCCATCATCCATGCCCTTGTGTATTTGTCTCTGGATTAGTCAATCCATTTAGAGGAATAGTCAAAGAGCCCAGGTGTCCCAGTGCAGCACAGAGGGGCTATGTGATAGGCAGGTGGCTAAACTCAGCCAAGTGGAGTCAGGGGAGATTTCATAGAGGTGGGGACACTTGGCTTAGTTACTGATGTATGCATAGAAGTTCACCAGAGAATGAGAGCGAAGGATCCTCTGGGCAGGAAGGTAGTTGGTGCAGATACTTGGAGGACACAGTGGAGATGGGAGAAGGGAGCTATCACAGCTGCACTGCGCTCGGGGCCCCTTCCCCACTGGAAAACCCAGGAGGAAGCAAGATCTGGGCTGCTGGTCTGGAATCAACTGTAGCCTGCCTTGAAGATCCAGCTGTTGCTCTTGTTGAGCCCATCGGGAGCTGTCAGGCTGACCAGCTGAGTTCCTATTGCCACTTCAGCTCTTCCAGAGCCTGTGCACTTGTGGGGAAGAGGAGGACAGTTGGCCCATGGAGTGGTGCAGGGACTTGGGTCCAGCCTGACCTGGATTCCTGGGTGCTGAGTCAGGGGTCGCAGGAGCAGCTCAGTGAGCGGCTCTCACAAGGGGCCGGAAGGACCTTCATGCGGAGTATTTCTCCTGGAGACTCTGTTGTGTGGCTGCCCTCCTTGCCCTGCCCCACTCCTCGGCCTTTTTTGTTGTTGTCCAGTTGCCAAGTCATGTCCAACTCTTTCTGACCCCATGGACTGCAGTATGCCAGGCCTCCCTGTCCCTCATCATCTCCCGGACTTTGCCCAGGTTCACGTCCATTGCAATGGGGATGCCATCCAATCAAGTCATCCTAGTCATCCTCTTCTCCTTCTGCCTTCCATCTTTCCCAGCATTAGGGTCTTTTTCAGTGCACTGCCCCTGGAAGTAGTTTAGTGCCTATGAGGCTACTCTGGACACAAAGACAAGGAAACCTGAAGAAGTCTGTGTCTAATAAGGCTACTCCAAACCCAGGTGCAAGCAAAAGCGTTCAGTTGAGGCATAGCAGTGAGCGGAGAGAAGGAGTCTGATTTGGGAATATAATTCCTGGAGGAGGAAGCACACAAAACTAGGCTTTTAAGGATTTAGATGGATGGTGTGAAGGCCCTCTAGGCTGGGAGAACAGCATGTGCAAAGGCACTGGGGCGTGGAGGGTCATGGTCCTTGAAGACACAGAGTTTTAAAAGAGGTAAGTGGAGTGTTCTGAGAGCAGGAAAGGCAGTGAGAGAACAGGCACTGTGCCTGGTGCAGAGGCTCCCAATTAGTGATGGTGTGGTTGGATTAGCATCAGAAGATGGCAGGGCCATCATCCATGCCCTTGTGTATTTGTCTCTGGATTAGTCAATCCATTTAGAGGAATAGTCAAAGAGCCCAGGTGTCCCAGTGCAGCACAGAGGGGCTATGTGATAGGCAGGTGGCTAAACTCAGCCAAGTGGAGTCAGGGGAGATTTCATAGAGGTGGGGACACTTGGCTTAGTTACTGATGTATGCATAGAAGTTCACCAGAGAATGAGAGCGAAGGATCCTCTGGGCAGGAAGGTAGTTGGTGCAGATACTTGGAGGACACAGTGGAGATGGGAGAAGGGAGCTATCACAGCTGCACTGCGCTCGGGGCCCCTTCCCCACTGGAAAACCCAGGAGGAAGCAAGATCTGGGCTGCTGGTCTGGAATCAACTGTAGCCTGCCTTGAAGATCCAGCTGTTGCTCTTGTTGAGCCCATCGGGAGCTGTCAGGCTGACCAGCTGAGTTCCTATTGCCACTTCAGCTCTTCCAGAGCCTGTGCACTTGTGGGGAAGAGGAGGACAGTTGGCCCATGGAGTGGTGCAGGGACTTGGGTCCAGCCTGACCTGGATTCCTGGGTGCTGAGTCAGGGGTCGCAGGAGCAGCTCAGTGAGCGGCTCTCACAAGGGGCCGGAAGGACCTTCATGCGGAGTATTTCTCCTGGAGACTCTGTTGTGTGGCTGCCCTCCTTGCCCTGCCCCACTCCTCGGCCTTTTTTGTTGTTGTCCAGTTGCCAAGTCATGTCCAACTCTTTCTGACCCCATGGACTGCAGTATGCCAGGCCTCCCTGTCCCTCATCATCTCCCGGACTTTGCCCAGGTTCACGTCCATTGCAATGGGGATGCCATCCAATCAAGTCATCCTATGTCATCCTCTTCTCCTTCTGCCTTCCATCTTTCCCAGCATTAGGGTCTTTTTCAGTGAGTCAGCTCTTCTCATCAAATGGCCAAAGTATTGCAGCTTAAGCTTCAGCATCAATCCTTCTAATGAATACTCAGGGTTGATTTCCTTTAGGATTGACTGGTTTGATCTCCTTGCAGTCCAAGGGTCTCTCAAGAGTCTTCTCCAGCACCACAGTTCAAAAGCATCAATTCTTTGGTGCTCAGCCTTCACTATGGTCCAACTCCCACATCTGGAAAGACCATAGACCTTTGAGTATACAGACATGTGTCAACAAAGTGATATATTTGCTTTTTAACACATTGTCTATGTTTGTAACAGCTTTTAAAACCTATTCATCAGTCTCCACTTGAGATTTGATTTGAATAAAGGAAACGGAAGCTTTCCTTACACCTGTATCATTGGGAGCAAATCCTGGACTCCCCTGGGGGTCCTGGGCAGAGGAGGGAGGGAGCCCTGTCTACACGTGTGCACACACAGGAAAGTGGGTCCGGCCATAGGATGCACTTTCTGCAGGGGCCGGGGGCTGCTGTTTCCAGCTGTAGTCAAGTGTGGAAGGCTTTTCCTCCCGTGTCATGCAGAGTAACTGCTGGGGTGTCTTTTCTTCCAGACAAGCCACCACCTGGACATTGAGTCTGAGATGACGGCCTTTGTCAGAGATCAGTGCGATTTTCAGTTAGGAAGAGTCTGCATACTCAGACCAGTCCAGGCCAGCAAGACAATCAGACAGGTGGGCCAGGGTGGGGAAACGCCCACGGCCAAGTGCAGACGACTAAAGGAGACCAGAGCCTGCTGTCTTGCACTCTCTTTCCTGCTTGGCTCTGCCTTTTCATTTCACTCTTAAGGAGAACGTTTGAAAAATACTGCCACCCCCACGTGGCCAGATTCTGCAGCCCTGCAGTTTCGCTCCTGGAAATTCATCCTGAGTAAATAATTCTGTGTGTGGAAAAGCTCAGTGGACAGGCATACACATGCCAGGTTATTCATAACAGTGAAAAACTATTCAGGAAAACTCCAGTATTATTAATTAACTCTTCTTTATTAACCATGAAAGGCTTCCTTGGTGGCTCTGTGGTGAAAGAACCCACCTGCAATGCAGGGGACCCAGGTTCGATTCCTGAGTCAGGAAGATCTCCTGGAGAACTGGCAACCCACTCCAGTATTCTCACCTGGGAAATCCATGGACAAAGGAGCCTGATGGGCTACAGTCAGTGGGGTCACAAAGAGTCAGACACGACTGAGTGAACATATATACCGCTGATATAACTGTACATGAGTATCTGTGAATGACTGGCAGCTTAGGCTAGAAGATAAACTAAAATGCCAACAATGGTTACTTAGATGGTAACATGGGTGGGATTTTGTTGTTCTATTATTATTAAAAAGAAAAGAATTTCCCTGAGCCTTAGCGTACCAGTGCAGTGGACTGTCAGCCATGGGAGACAGGGCTTCCTGAGGGTGTATTTAGGTTTATTTTGTTTTAAGATGCTCAGTATAAAAGTGGAGAAAGTATGGATAATGTTACCTTTAGGCAACTGAGCTGCTCTTGATAACTGCTTGCTTAGAGATTCTTATTACTAGATTCCGTTCTTACCAGCTGTGTGATCTTGGATGAGTTAATTAACCTCTCTGAGCCTGGGACCCTTATCTTTAAAAGGAGGATAACGTGATCTTTTTCAGATGTGTTAGTTCCTCGTATGTTGCACGGTGCCAATAAATAGGGAGAGACCTGGCTTCAGTTTTCAGCTGTTCAGGATGGACCTCCCCTTCTGTACCTTCCGCTTCCATCCCCGCAGTCTGGGCTGGCATCTGTTTTCACAGTTGGAGGCACATCAATTCTAGCTGGTCCTGCTTCTGTCACTAGTTTGTACAAGCCTCCCCCTTTATCTGGGCTCAGCTTCTTCATCCTTGAAAGAAAGACGTGTACCAGATTGATGAAGTTACTTATTCACTCAGCATTTCCAAAAGGCTGCTGCGTGCCAGACCCCTATCAGTCTCGTAGAGTTTACAAAGATGAGCTGGCTTGCAGAGGTGGTGGTCCTTGTGCTGAAGGAGCTTATGGCCAGCTAGTAGACAGTGAAGCAGGCAGGCAGTTTCCTAGGATACCCGAAGACCACGGCAGTACCATCAGATGGGTGTGGGTGTGGCACTCACAGAGTTCAAAAGCACCCTTCAAAAGAGGGGCGTTGTCATGGGATGAAGGATCTGGTAGTGAAAGAGAATGAAAAGGCTCAGAGACTTGCTAGTTTTTAGAATAGATTTCTGGATTGAGGTTTGAGTGGACATATCCTCTTCTAGTTCAGAAATGCCTCCTGAATCCCCAAATGGACAGTGTCCTGCAGAGACCTTTGCATTCAGAGTCCTGGCCTATTCTTGAGGCTGAGTGGCCAGGATGGACAGCTCAACTGGATTCTTTGAAGATGAGAAGACATCAGTCACTTAGGAGACCGGAGTTCAATTCCCGGGTCAGGAAGATCCCCTGGAGAAGGAAATGGCACCCCACTCCAGCTTGCCTGGAAAATCCCATGAATGGAGGAGCCTGATAGGCTACAGTCCACGGGGTTGCAAAGAATCGGACATGACTGAACGAAGAAGTTTATATATGTATTGATTTATTTTTCAGTTACTTCGGGTCTTAGTTGCAGCATGCAGGATCTTTCATTGCAGCACGCAGACTTCTCTGTAGCTGTGGTAAGTGGGCTCCAGGGAGCACAGGCTCAGTGTTTGTGCCATACCATCCTAGTTGCCCAGCATCACATGGACTTGTAATTTTCCGACCAGGGATCAAACCCATGTCCCCTGCATTAGAAGGCAGATTCTTAACCACTGGACCACCAGGGAAGTCCCAGTCAGCTAATTTCTTAAATAAACAGTTTTATTGAAGATACAGGCTTCCCTGGTGGCTCAGAGGTAAGGCAGGTACAGAAGAGGGTAAACTCAGAAGGTACAGCGCAGTGAATTGCCGTGAAGTGGGTTATGCTCATAAAGCCATCACCAGATCAAGAACTAGAAAGTGACCACAACACACCCCCTACCCCCCAGTTTCCCTTATGTGTGCACTTAGTCACTCAGTCGTGTCTGACTCTTTGCAACCCAATGGACTGTAGCCCTCCAGACTCCTCTGTCCATGGGATTCTCCAGGCAAGAATACTGCAGCGTGTTGCCATGCCCTCCTCCAGGGGATCCTCCCAACCCAGGGATCAAACCCAGGTCTCCCACATTACAGGCAGATTCTTTACCATCTGAGCCACCAGGGAAGCCCAAGAACACTGGAGTGAGTAGCTTGTCCCTTCTCCAGGGGAACTTTCCAACCCAGGAATCTAACCAAGGTCTCCTGCATTGCAGATGGATTCTTTACCAGCTGAGCTACCAGATTTCCCTAATAGTCTCTTTTTATTCTCTATTTTTTAATTTTCTCTTTTGTTCTGTGTTCTGTGTCTGGTTATTTTTGTGTTCTGTGTCTGGTTATCTTTCATTGAGTGCTAGACATCATGTGTGAAAAAATGTGAAGGCATATTTTGAGATTCTGTTTGATAGTATCTTCATCCAGACAGGGCTTTTTCCATTCTTCACACCAGAACTGATTCAGAGATGAGTCTCATACTTATAAGATTTGTTTGTGTCTTGGTCACTCTTATTCACAGGGCCCAGCCTTTCAGGAGTCTAAGCAAAAGCCTGTAATGTTTATCAGCGGCCTTCCCCTAGCCCCTGCCCACCCCATGAGGCTGTCAAAAGCTCTGCTTAGCTTTCTATTAATACTTCTTAGCTGCCACCATCACACACAGGCTCCCCTTCACTTGGAGGGGAAATACAACCTCCAAATGTGGGCCAGCTACACTTGGTTTCTCTCCTGTATTGAAGTTTAGTCTCACGAGTCCTTACAGTCTTTGGGGCTCTCAGATGCTTTCAGGTAGATCTTTTGTTACATTTTGTCCAGCTTTCCTAGTTGCATTTACTCAAGGTGTGGTCCGGAATGTCCAAACCAGCCGGAGTCAGGGTTTCCCAGGCGGCACTAGTTAGTAGTAAAGAACCTGCCTGCCATGCAGGAGACGTGAGAAACCCAAGCTCAATCCCTGGGTCGAGAAGATCCCTGGAGGAGGGTATGGCAGCCCACTGCAGTATTCTTGCGTGGAGGATACCATGGACAGAGGAGCCTGATGGGCTACGTGCTTGGGGTCCCGAAGAGTCGGACGCGACTGAAGCTGACTTAGTAGCACGCAGTGGGAGCCAGAGCAGCACTCCGTTTTCCCAGAGAAAACCTATCTTACTTATGAGATTTGAAGTCCAACAGGCCTGAGTTCAAATCTCAGCTGTAATTCAGTGTGACGGTGGGCAGATTACTTACTATGTAAAATGGGGATAATGACACCTACTGTTGATATGAGGATAAAATCAGATAAGCAGAGTTGAATATGTGTCTGGAATATAAGAGATGCTCAAGAAAAAAGAATAGCAACCATTACTTAGGAGGAAACTAATCTTATTCTTAGCATTTTATTTCAACCTATGATTATTGTTTTTTTTCCTGTGGCTTCTCTCTTGCCTTCATGCTTTTATTAATTTTTTTAATCTAACAAATGGAGCGAATATTTACCTCTCAGGGTCTCTGGGGAAATTCAATGAAATCACGCACATAATGCAATTACCATACTGCCTGACGCAGGAGGTGTTCAATAAGCGACAGCTGTGATATTGACTGACCTTAAAGTTTGTTTGTTTTTTACTGATGACTTTCATTTTGAATTACTTGTCTACAGGCTTATTATCTAATAATGAGAACATCTTTCCAGCTCTGATCTTTTTCTAGGAAAATTACACCTGACTTTTGATCGTAGACCTACCTTATCACAGGCAGGTAGAAGACATTTTAGGCAAAAGGAATGATAACTGCAAAGACAGAGGGGAGAGCAATCCTAAAGCCCTGGGGGACTGGCAAGAAATTAAACGCGGCTGAAGCATGAAGGAGAGGGGAGCCCAGGAGATCGTAATGATGATGTTGATGAGAACAACCACGAGAAAGAGCCCCGGCCCCTATTTCTCTTTTTCACGTTTATGTCTTTATTGTTCCTTTATTTTTGGCTGTGCTGGGTCTTCGTGGCTGCACTCGAGCTTTGTCTAGCTGTGGCGAGCGAGAGCTACTCTCTAATTGCAGTGCGTGGGCTTCTCATTGCAGAGCATGGTTGTTCCAGAGTTTGCAGCTGTGGCCCATAGAGCTCAGTAGCTCTATGAGCTCTAGAGCATGGGCTCAGTAGCTGTGGTTCACAGGCTCAGTTGCCCCATGGCATGTGGAATCTTCTCGAACCAGCGATCAAATTCATGTCCTCTGCACTGGCAGGCGAATGCTTGGCCACTGGAACACCAGGGAAGTCCTGCCTTCATTTCTTGACTGCGTACTCTGTGCAATGCCTCAGCTTATCCAGTACTCACTATAAACCCACAAAACAGATCTCAGCATTCGCTCCCCTTCACCTGTGAGTAAAGGTGTGGCACAGAGAGGATAACTAGCCAGGTCCCACGGCTGGAGAGCTGGGGTTCCCACCCGGGCAGCCTGGCTCGCGAGCTGGCGCTCCGGTCATCATGCGTCCAGATTGTGCTGGGCCTTCATTGAGGGGGTTGAAAGCTGTCCCTCCTGCCCTCGTTGAGGTTACAGTCTAGAGTTCAATGTGAGAAAACACTGTCCAGTGTCTGCAGTCATCGATATTGGGCAGAAACCGATAGCCAAGCTTTTGCGGAAAGAGTTGGAGCATAAATTGAAGGAACGGACCAACCCAAGCGCATCTTAAATCTCTATGGTTCCAGGTTTCCCAGGTGTTCCTCAGCCTTCCTTAGCGTTCTCACCATACCATAGAGGCCGCTGGATAACCTGCTTTACTGGACTGATCTCAAGGCCACAGGATAGTTTATCGCGAAATGACAGAATGGCTGATGTAAATATTTTCATTCAATACTGTACCTAGTGCCGAGCCCATAGGAGGCCTTGTTGAGTGGATTTGGAAAAACAATGAGGCAGTGGGAGGGGGCTGTTGGGTGATTTCTCTAGAAGGTCACGCTCACATCTCGTCCATCCCCAGCATTGTATTTTGCCCACAGCCTTGGTTCTGTTCAGTTGTAACAAGCATTGAGCAGAGCTCTCTGCCCTGCAGAAAAACAGATTGCCAGCTGTCTCTCTGGGCCGGCTTTGGGTAAGAGCGTCCCATAGTGAAAATGAACTCTAAATGACACCAGGGGATTAATGACCTAGAAGCAAAACGGGGTCATTTTCTGAAGGGCAGTAACTAAATTTGTCACATGTCACAATTATTTTATGGTTGAGCTTAAAGGAAAAAACAAAAAAGGGGAAGAAGGAGGTTGGCATCCAGTGGACACTGGCTTCCTTTTAATGAGAAGGTCACCATCTCTTGTCACTGTGAACCATACACGAAATTTATAGAGGACATCACTACAGAGATACCAGTGACCGTCTTCCCAGGTCTTTAGAGGACCCGGGGTTTGAGCCTTCCCCACCCTATTTCCGCTTCCATCCGTAACTCAGTGCTGATGGCGTGTGCCTTGCTGAAATGTAATAGAAGCTTCCAGGCACAGAAAGTGCTCAGTAAATGTTCATTACCATTGCCATCTCTTCCTTGGATAAAATGTGGGGCCAGAGGGGTTTTTACGAATATTAGAAGCAGAGACCATTTCATTGTGCTCTTGCCTCCAGCTTCCCCTGCCCTCGGGGCTGATGGCCGATCCTGAAATATGCCAGGCTTCCGTCACCATGGAACCAGGGCTCCCTGTGCAGTGTCTGCAAGAAAAAGCCGGAACGTCCTGCCTGGCCTCCAGTCCAATGACCTCCTGCCATCTCCCGAGCTCCTGCGCCCTGCACGGATCCTGGCTTTGCACCAAGAGCTTCGGCGAAGCTTCAGCAGCACTTCCCAGGTCAATCAATCACCACTGGAGTTATAAATAGAACTGGACTGTGCACTCTCGGGGGGCCATTTCCTCCACACCATAAATAATTTGAAGCAGAACTTTCAGAGAGCGTTTTAGGAAATTGGTAGCAATCAAACCCTCACTCTGTGGCATGTGGCTTTGTCTGTGGCTTAGGGCGCTGTGGTGATTGTCAGAGCTCAGATGAACTGGACTTGCAAATTCTCAGGCGCGCAGCTTTGCAAATATCCAGGCAGTAAAGGGAATATCGACTGTTCCCAAACCTACCGAGTGGCCAGCCCAGTGGCTCTCCCCTGGGTGTGATCCTCACCCCCACCCCCACCCCCAGGGCAAAATTTGACAGTGTCAGTATTTTTGTTGTCACAACTGGGACGCTGCTGCTGGCATCTAGCAAGCAGAAGTCGGAGATGCTGCTCACCACCCTCCAGTGCCTGATAGCCTCCTAAAACAAAAAGACACGCCCAGGGAGGTCCTGACCTGATCTAATAGCTCCTAACCTTGTCAGCTGCAGAGAACTGTTTGGTTACATTCCTGCCTGAGGCCCCTCCCCACGTTTTAAAAGATTTTTGTCTACCAAAAGAGATGCTTGATTGAAGTAATTATCTCTTTTACATTTTCAAGCATTAAAACCACTTAGAACTTTCTGATAAGTCCGTTCATTCAATAGACATTTGTGGAATCCAGCATATGCCAGGCAATAAGGAGAAGGAGGTGGGATCAACGTTGGTCCCTTCCCTGGGGGGTCACAGGGCAACCGAGAGATGCAGGTGTAAACATTTCACCCAGCACTCATGGTTAAGTGTGTCCTGGGAAGTGAGACGAAGGCAAGGGCTCGTTCTGCCTGGCTTGGGGGAATGGCAAGTCATTCAGGAAGGATGGCTGAGCAGAGTCCCTAAGCCCAAGAGGTGCTGAATGCATGGGTGAGGTGGGGAACGGTCTTACAGTCAGAGGGAACAGCAGGGGCCGGAGTCTGAGGCGTGAAACCTCCCAGTGTGCAACCAGAGGGGAAGCAGGGAGGGCAGTCCCTTGCCAAGCCACGTGCTAAGCGTCGCTGCCTCATCCCTACCCAGCACCACTTACCTCCTCCAGGAAGGAGACCCTGTCCTGACCTGGGTGTAGGACCCAGGGGTAGAAGAAGCAGCGAGGGGGCTTGGGTCACGTTACCCCAGACCCTGTGCTCCCAGCTCACCAATCCGAGACATCGTCTCTCTCCTTGGGAGGGGCTAGAGGGAAGGTCAGAGTTACCCTCCTAACTCTGTTCCCACCTGGAAGCGGCTATCATGAGAGGCCAAGGAAGGACCAGGACAGGAAACCAAGGGCTCCCGGAGCAGTAGGCAAAACCTATTGATCTTATTTTAATGTATTTTCACTTTTTATGCTGAAATGAACAACGCAAAGAGTTCCCACACAGCCTCACCCAGCTTTCTCGAAGTTAACACCCCAGGTGCCTAACCAGAGCACAAGGATGGAAATGAATAGATTGATTTTGAGGAACCCTAGGAGGCCATCAAGACATAAGAAAAGCACCTCCAAGAGTGAGCATCGGCTCACCAGGCCGCTACCATCTTCATTAGCCCATGGGATGTGTCATGGGTCATCACGATCATCCACAGTTCGTCGGATTGGTTTACCCATGGATCTACCCATTCATTTGTTCAGTAAGCATTTGATTTAACTGCCACATGAGTGCCGGACCTCAGCGAGGTTCTGGGAAACAGGAAGAAAGCAGATGCCTGTCTCCACCCTCCAGGACCTCCTAGAAAATGGCCCCATCACATGCCGAGTCCCCAGATTGGAATGTCGTCCTCACCTTCAAGATGTGAACCAGACCCGCCACCCCATGACTGCCGGTTGTGTGGCATCCTGCAGAGACCTTCACTGCGCTGGTTTGCACTCACCTCTTTTGCCCTCTCCTTGCTTTTTTCTGGAACAATGCCATTCACTCTGAGTACTGGAACTACGCTCAAGACAAGCTGGGAACCGGGTGACGTTGGGGTGAGCAGCCAGCCGAGCTACAGGACCGAGTCCACCAGAGGCAGTCAAGGGCGTTTCTGGTCCCCAGATATTCCCGCCAGGTTCAGACATCAGTGTCCTTGAGTGCTTCCTGCCACCACTGCTCACATTCGGGACCTCAGCAGAGAGGCCACAGGGGAAAATCCATTAAAGACGTCACAGCAGGCTTGGCAGCACAACCCGATGATTCCATAATAAATCACAGCCTGAAGACAGGAGCTACTCAGTACCCTGAGCCAGGAGTCCCACCTGGAATGGCACCTTGGATCTCTTCACACTGGGTCACTGCTTTGTACGGTGATTCCTCCCGGTGGCGCTTTTACGAGGGCAGACTCTGGATACTTCCTGGCCTGAACCATAGATTTCAGCCCTTGGAAGGGACCCTATGTTCCCCTGCCGCCCCAGGTGCGCCTGATGGGACCAGGGCCCAGCTTGGTCAAAACTTCCCAGGCCGGGGACAGGGCCTTCCCAGGGTGACCAAGCAAGGTCAGGCAGGAGCTTGACCCAGCAGAGCTGGCTCAGGCCACCCCACGCTTCGGGAGTGACCCGAGGCCTCTGGAGACGAGCCAGATGGGCCAGCCTGGCCGCCTCTGCAGAAAACAGTCCATCACATGGCTGTCAGCAAGCAGCAGCCGAGGCCTTCTTGGCAAAGTCTGGCCGAGCTGTGCAGAACGGGAGCCCTGCACACAGTGAGGTAAATGGACTTCCCACCCCGACTCCTGCGAACGGGCCCCACCTGGGCTTTTAGGCAAATCCCATGAGAGAGCTGGCTTGGCTGGTGGCCAGGCAGTACAAGCGTTCAGTGCAGTCTCTCCCTGCACCTGATTCACTGCCGTTTGCTGCCGTGCCCTTCTGGGAGGCATTTTGTTCCTGTGGCAAAGCAATCTATTGAGCAAATATTTCCCTGAGCACCTGCCTGTCAGGGCAGGTAAGAGCTGGGGGCCAGGTCTCAGGAGTCTCACTCTAGGTCCCCATCCTCCCAGCTCCTGGGGGGACGGTTGCACAGATGGACCAAATGGAGTGGCATAAGCAGGGTGTGGCAGGGAGCATGCAGGGGCCAGGGGTGCAAAGCTGTGGCTGACCAGTGAGGGAGGGGTCAGGGAGGGCTTCCTGGAGGAAGTGATGACTGAGGTGGGCCCTGGAGATGAGTAGAGCTTGGCCAGGGCGGGAGGCCTTGTGGGTAGGGGCAATCACACGGGCAAAGGCTAGGGGTAGTGTTGGGGGTAGGAGATGGGAGGTGGATGGATAAAACATCTTTCTACAGTCCCTCAGTGGAAAGTGATGCTTTTTTGGCAATCCTATTATGAGTTTCCTGTGTGATTTTACAAGGGTTAGTGTGCTTGCATGCTAAGTCACTTCAGTCATGTCCAACTCTTTGCAACCCTATGGACTATAGCCCACCATGTTCCTCTGTCCATGGGACTTCCCTAGCAAGAATGCTGAAGTGGGTTGCCATTTCCTCCTCCAAGGGACCTTCCTGACCCAGGGATCAAACCCATGTCTCTTGCATCTCCTGTTTGTTGGTATAGGAAAGACATTTTCATGTTTCAAAATTCAGAAGGTGCGGAAGTCTGCACAGTGCAAGTTTCCTCCCCACCCCTGTTCTGGGCTCCCCTCCCAAGAGGCAAACGCGAGCCCAGCTTCCCATGACTCCTTCCAGAGACGCTCTGTATACTCTGCGTGGTCACCTCCCACGTGCACTCACCCCCTTCCACCCCGATGGAGCATTATTATGCTTTGCTTATTTCAGTTCCTACAGCTTGGTGATAATTCCACATGAGCACAGAAATTTCTCATTCATTTTCTAAATAGTTGCACTGTTGGGGAGTTCTCTGGTGGTCCACTGGTTAGGGTGCCTCCCAGGTGGTGCTAGTGGTAAAGAACCCACCTGCCAATGCAGGAGATATAAGAAGTGTGGGTTCGACCCCTGGGTCGGGAAGATCCTCTGGAGGAGGGCATGGCTACCCACTCCAGTGTCCTTGCCTGGAGAATCCCATGGACAGAGGAGCCTGGTAGGCTATAGTCCGTGGGGTCACAGAGAGTCAGATATGACTGAAGCAACTCAGCACACATGCACCAGTGGTTAAGACTTGGTGCTTTCACTGCCACCAGGGCCTGGGTTCAGTCCCTAGTCAGGAAACTAAGATCCTGCAAGCTGAGTAGTATAGCAAAAAAAAAAAACCCACCATATTTTAAAGAACAGTTGCACTGTTTTCCATTGTGTGGACAGCCCTGCTTTGGTGGGCATGTGCATCGTTTCTGATCTTTTGCTGTTAAATCCAGGACTGTCACGACGATGCTTGCCCACCCATCTTTTTACTCATGTGTGAATTCATCTGCGGGCAGATTCCTGGAATCTGGAATTTCTGGGTCAGAGCGGAGAAGCTTTTGTCACTTTGAGAGCCCTGCCCACCCCCATCCCCCGCCCCACTCTGAAGCTGCATGGTTTCACCCGCCCTCGCAATGCTTGGTGGTTCCTGCATCATGCCCTCAAGGATGTGCTCCTTCAATTTAGCCTTTCCTTTCTGAGCCCCTGCCATGGATGGGCCAGCATGGCTTCAGGTGGTGAACTAGACAGACAGGGCCCTGTCCTCAGGAGGAGGGGGGACATTGGACTGGGGAGACAGCTCAGTGGACAGCACCTGCTTCCTGACCTCAGGGAGGGACCATCCAGGTTTCCATTCTGCAGGCACATCCCTCCTTTTTTAGCTGAGGCTGGGAGGCAGGTGGCCCAGGACCTGAGAACACCCACCCTGTTTGGATCCTCCCCTCACCTTACCTCTCTGTGCCTCAGTTTTTTCACCTGTACAATGGGGACACAACCTAGGGTGGGTGAGAGTGAGTGAGTAAAAGCACTAAAAAGAGGGGACATGGTGAGAATGCCAGGAATGCTGCTGTCCTTTCCTCTCCATGAGGGTGATGTGAAGAACCAGAATGAGGAGGAGTCAGGGAAGTCGAGGGTGATGAGGAGAGGATGCTGATGCTGGTGGCGCAGGTGGAGACAGGGCTTAGGACTGCAGAGGCTCTCGGAGGAACAGCTGGAAGGAGATCGGGAGACAGTGACGGTGCTGCTGAGGGTCTGTGTGTGGCGATGCAGCCAAGCCTGTCCAGGGCTGTAAGGAGCCTGCCAGGAGCTTTTCAACATTGACGGCCACAGGAGTTCAGTTCCTGAGCAGGAACTGCTGCTGTTTCCTCCAGGATCTTTGGTCCTTCTCCTTGGTCTGCCTATTCCTGGAAAGCTTCCCCACGGCTTTGAGGGTATCTTTGTCCAGGTCTTCAGGAGGCAGGCTGGGCTGGTATCTCTCCCTTCCTAAAAGCCCCTGTTCATCAGCCATAAGGAAGCTCATCTGTGCTGCTTGGGCCAGTCCTTGCTTCATTTGTCTCTCGTTAAAAATGAACGGATCTAACGTGGGCTGTTCAGTATGAGCTGTGCAGCTCTGCCATCATCAGCTGCTTGCCCTCTCTGTGCCTCAATTTCCTTCAGTTTCCTCCTTCTGATGAGAGTAACAAATTCACCTCCCAAAGTGTATCCCAGAAGAATTAAGTAGAGGCTAGATGCCTGCATTGTAGCTGCTTGTGGTGTTGATGTTATTTTCAAGTTTAACTTGCTGGTATGCCTTCAAGTAGGAAGCCAACATTTCCCACCATCCAGAGAAAATGTTTTCAAAAATACAGAAATTATTGGTAGGCATGGAAAATAATTTCTTAAGCTGCTTCTTCCCCACCGGTGAGTCCAAATCTGCAGGACCAGCCAGCCTCAGGTGCTGACATTCAGCCCTTCAGGGATCCAACCGACAATTCCTCCAGCTCTGTCTACCCTCTGCTCCATCCACAGGCTGACCAACGCGCCCAGAGCACTTGCCCTCCTGTCCGCTCTACCCAGCCTGTCCTCCTTGAGAGCAGTTCTGGGGGGCAACAGAGCAGGCTCTGGCCTCAAAAGTCCACCCGCCCTTTCCTTTCTGTGACCTTGGGCCCCTGGGGACCTCAGTATTCTCATCTATAAAATGGGGACATTTAAAGGATCTCATATCTTAGGGAGACAGTTTAGTGTGGCATAAAGCACAGAACTCAGCTCATTGCACAAGATATTATTAGAGTTGTTGCTGCTGTTCTCTACCTGCTAAAGTCAAGGCACAGCGTGTCTTCCCATTCCTGGAACTGCATAAAATACAGTGCCCCCCACTGATCAGATAACAACCATTGCCACCCCAGGCACTGGGCACTCATGGCTTTTATTCAGTGTATCTCTGAAATTCCTCACTGATCAGCTTGTGAAGGATGGTGGTTTATCCCCATTGTGCAGCTGAGAAAACTGAGGTTCACAGATACCCAGACAGGTAGAGCCCTGGATCTGAGCCCCAGTCTGTCTGGCTCTGACCCTGAAATTAGTTTTTCCTCCATTGGACCTTGAACCCCAGTGCCTGACACACAGGTCCTCACACATGTACCTGTGTAATCCACCTCGCCCCATGTATGTCCCTGTCTCCATCCAAGGAGTTAAAGAGACTTAAGTAACAGACATGGATACCAGGTAGCCTGGACACAACAGTGAAGACCCAGTATAGCCAAAAATAAAAGTAAGTAAATAAGTTAAAAAAATAATCTGTATTACAGAGTGAAAACTTAAGGCCAAATAATAATTGATGGTAGGAGAGAATAACTATACCCCCCACACTGAGGCTGTGGGCAGCTATGACAATTGAATGGGAAAAAAATGAGTTCTGAGCTTCCCAGTAGTCAAGGCAAAAGGGGGGAATAACATGGGTTTGATTGACTGAATCTCAGTGAAAGGAAGCAGACTAGAGAATTTTCCTTCGAGCTCTGACCTCCGAGGGGACTCATCCTGAGGGTCTCTGTACAGTGAAAGGGGGGTAAACAGTGGCTCGTGTCCCTAGGAGGACACCTGCTCAACCATGTGGGCCACGGAGGGAGGGACATCTCATAAAAGCTGCTTCCTGGATTTCCCTGGTGGCGCGCTGGATAAGAATCCACTTGCCAGTGCAGGGGACACAGGTTCCATCCCTGGTCTGGGATGATCCTACATGTCGCGGGCATCCAAAGCCCGTGCGCCTCAACTTCTGAGTCCACACTCTAGGTCCCAAGGACCATGACTAATGAGCCTGAGTGCCACAATGAGAAAAACCACCCCAATAGGAAGACTGGGCATTGCAACAAAGCGTAGCCTCCCTGCTCACTGCAACAGAGACCCGGACCAACCTGAATTTAAAAAATAAAATCTAATAGAAAACAAAGTTTTAAAAAAAGAAGCTGCTTTGTGCCCCCATCTGTGCCATGGGCCACACCCACCTTCCCAAGGTTCTCACAGCTCCTTGGACTCACAGCATCATCACTCGCCCTTTAAGGTGAGACCACATAGACAGACCTGGTGTTAAGTTTTCTTGGCCTGTAGGGCACAAAGCTCTCAGAAGGGGTGCCAGTCTGCTGTGCTCCTAAGCCCTGCCTCTCTGCCGTGCTGCCGGGCTCAGGGATGCCCCGCCGCTTGGATTACTGCCCAGAGCTAATCCCCTCCATTACTCCTCCCAACCCCCTCCCTCTCTCTACTCCCCACTCTCTCTTCCTCCACCCAACTGCAGCCCTCCCCCACAGGCAGGCACATCAATTCTCCTCTTGACTATAAATCTCCGCCAAAAGCTCCCGAGGGCCCCCAAGCCCTCCAGGGCTCCGCTCCAAAGCTCGCAGCTCTGACTGCTGGCAGCTGAGAGCAATTGAGCGACGGGAAGCAGGTGTGAGGCTCGAGGTGGGGAGAGTGGGGGGCAGGGCTCACTGCTTCCAGCTGCTGCTTGCTTCTGCCACCCTCATCCCGGGGACTAGGACACCCTGGTGTTTGCCTCACACTGGACAAGACCCCAGAGTCAATACACACACACACACACACACACACACACACACACACACACACACACGGAAGACTACAGACCGAAGGTGATGGGTTAAATCTCAATGGCCTCAATAGACAACTCCCTATCATTCAGTTCAATCGTTCAGTCGTGTCAGACTCTTTGCAACCCCATGAACTGCAGCATGCCAGGCCTCCCTGTCCATCACCAACTCCTGGAGTCCACCCAAACCCATGTCCATTGAGTCGGTGATGCCATCCAACCATCTCATCCTCTGCCGTCCCCTTCTCCTCCTGCCCTCAATCTTCCCCAGCATCAGGGTCTTTTGAATGAGCCAGCCCTTCGCATCAGGTGGCCAAAGTGTTGGAGTTTCAGCTTCAGCATCAGTCCTTCCAATGAACACCCAGGACGGATCTCCTTTAGGATGGACTGGTTGGATCTCCTTGCAGTCCAAGGGACTCTCAAGAGTCTTCTCCAACACCACAGTTCAAAAGCATACCTATCGTTACTGATGGTTTATTCATCAGACACATGTCAACACTGAGGTCGACATGTGTCCAGGACTCTACTCCCCACTCTCTCTTCCTCCACCCAACTGCAGCCCTCCCCCACAGGCAGGCACATCAATTCTCCTCTTGACTATAAATCTCCGCCAAAAGCTCCCGAGGGCCCCCAAGCCCTCCAGGGCTCCGCTCCAAAGCTCGCAGCTCTGACTGCTGGCAGCTGAGAGCAATTGAGCGACGGGAAGCAGGTGTGAGGCTCGAGGTGGGGAGAGTGGGGGGCAGGGCTCACTGCTTCCAGCCTTCCAGCTGCTGCTTGCTTCTGCCACCCTCATCCCGGGGACTAGGACACCCTGGTGTTTGCCTCACACTGGACAAGACCCCAGAGTCAATACACACACACACACACACACACACACACACACACACACACACACACGGAAGACTACAGACCGAAGGTGATGGGTTAAATCTCAATGGCCTCAATAGACAACTCCCTATCATTCAGTTCAATCGTTCAGTCGTGTCAGACTCTTTGCAACCCCATGAACTGCAGCATGCCAGGCCTCCCTGTCCATCACCAACTCCTGGAGTCCACCCAAACCCATGTCCATTGAGTCGGTGATGCCATCCAACCATCTCATCCTCTGCCGTCCCCTTCTCCTCCTGCCCTCAATCTTCCCCAGCATCAGGGTCTTTTGAATGAGCCAGCCCTTCGCATCAGGTGGCCAAAGTGTTGGAGTTTCAGCTTCAGCATCAGTCCTTCCAATGAACACCCAGGACGGATCTCCTTTAGGATGGACTGGTTGGATCTCCTTGCAGTCCAAGGGACTCTCAAGAGTCTTCTCCAACACCACAGTTCAAAAGCATCCCTATCGTTACTGATGGTTTATTCATCAGACACATGTCAACACTGAGGTCGACATGTGTCCAGGTGCTGCCCTGGGTGTGATCAGCAGAGCAGGGTCCAGGCCCACCAGCTGGGAGTGTGGGGCCCATGGTCAGGCAGCAGAGCCAAACAGCCAACCTGCCCCCTCTTCCAGGGCTGCTGGTCTGGTTGTTCATGTTGTGTACTGAACCAAGTATGTAGTCCAAGGGCCAAAGGGGGTCAAATCCCTTTGCTGTCTCTTCTTGCCAGGAGACCATGCCTGTCTAGAAGAAGTGGTGTCTTTTACAAGTTCACACAGAGAGCTGCGGGCTGGAGTCCCCTGGAATGGGCATTTTTTTGTGATTCTGCGCAAATGCTCCAGACCAGCCTTAGCACCTGATTTTTGCCGACTCAGACCCAGAGGTGCCATGTCAGCAGGCTGAGGTCAGCAGGTCTTGGAGGAGCAGGGAGCCCCCAAGGCCTTCCCTGTGCAGCTCTCCAGCTTGTCAAGTGCTGTAGGGCTGTTCCTGGCCCCGTGCATCTTTGAGCCTGACTCAAGAGCCCAAGCTGTCTTGAGCCTGGCCTGGGAGCAGCCCTCAACAGGATGGTGGTTTCTGTTCACTGCATCATTAGGAATGGCCATGAATTTCTTCCTTTTTTCTCCCCAAAGAGTCTGAGCCCTGAATTCTGGGTCCTACCTAGGACCATCCAACTGCTATACCCTGGCCCTGACCCCGAGGGGAGGGAAGGAGCACTAGGTAAGAAAGTTACAGGGCTGCTGCTTAATAGCTGTGTGTCCCTAGGGGAGCCACTTAACCTGTTTGTGATCAGCTGTGGCCTCAATATTGGCAGATAACAAACCAGCCCAGACTCAGCTGCCACCATGCCCACGCTCACACGCTCAGGTCTGTGGGGCTGCAATTCAGCTGGCCGGGCTGGGCTCAGCAGGCAGCTCTGCTGTAGGCTGAAGCTGGATTAAGGCCTGCGGCACCTGTCACCACGTCCCCCTTTGAATTCCGGGAATTCATGGTCTTCTGGTGGCACACAGGAGGGTGGATGGGGCATCAGTGCCTCTTACCACTGGAATATGCCCAGAACCATATTCCAATGGCCACCCATTCATGTGAACAGGTAGAACATCAGTGAGAGGGGAAATGGACTCCTCTGCCCACTCCCCAGTGTTTCAAGGTCATGGGCAAGAGGAGGAAGAACTGATCAGAAAGATCCCAACTACTACAACCTCACAGCGGGACTTGGGCGTGTCTCACGTGTGACGGCAATCAAGACAGAAAGCGACCAGACGTGCAAAGAGTGGCCATCACAGGAGGCACATGGCAGCTTTCTGCCCTCTCTGCCACCCTCCTTTGCCTCTCCTCGAGTATCTTCATGTGGATATAAAATATCTCCAAGTGAAACCAAACTTCATGTACCCTCAGTGGAGTAAGGGCTAAGGACCTGGCAGAACATGGCGTAGTCATCCTTAAGTGTCAGAGCGCCCATCTCTGCTCTTTTTCTGTCCTTGTCTCTTTCTCCCCCCTGAGTTTTGGCTGTGCCATGTGGCATGCAGGATCTTAGTTCCCCAGTCAGGGATCGAACCCATGCCCCCTGCAGTGGAAGCGCAGATTCTTAACCACTGGACCTCCAGGGAAGTTCCTGTTAGGTTTTGTTTGTTTGGGCTGGGCTGCACTGCGAGTGAGGTCTCAGTTACCCTCCAGGGATCAAACCAGTCCCCCCTGCAGTGCAAGTGTGGTGGTTAAGCCCCTGGACCTCCTGGGAAGTCCCTTTCTGTCTCTTCTCATTGCCTCCTTCCTCCCTGCTCTGCCTCCTAAAACCCGGCCTTCCTTTTCCAAACACATCTAAACTGAGACATGCAGAAAAGAATGATAAAATCAAGTCCATCCCCCAAAGGAGCCAGGTGGTATTTTATTTTTCGGCCCTTGATCTTTTAGGAAGTTGAAGTATTTCCTCCAAAGTTCCCTTAAGGAAGAGGAAGTGGAGTGAAAAGGGATGTTTCCTGAAGTCTCAGGCCTGGAGCCTCCCTCCCACCGGCAGCCAGGTTCCGGGTGGTTGTCGCCTGGCTGAGCAATCTGGGGGCAGGGGCCTCCGGGCCCAGCTGCTTCCTGTACAGACTCCAATCCCTCTATATTTAGTCCTGTTCTGCCTTCCTCCCTCGGAGGTGCCCCGGGCCCATCACCAGCCTCCTCAGGATTCGGAGGTGTGATTGTGGCTTCTTACAGGAATTCAGTAGAGCAAAAAAGCTGCAAAGTGAGCTTCACTTCTGTGCTCTCTCTCCTCTTCCTCCTTCTCCTTCTCCTGCACGCGCGCACGCGTGTGTGTGTGTGTGTGTGTGTGTGTGTGTGTGTATCCTCAGATCAGCAAACCCCGTCTGCTCTACCTTCAGAATTTATCCAGAATCTGACCACCTCCTACTGCCCCCAACACTGGTTTTTTTTGTTTTGTTTTTCTCTGCAGCCGCATCCCCAGTGCCTAGAACTGTGCGGGTGTCTCCTAGGGGTTCAGTTAATGTTTATTGCATGAATGAATTAGTTGCTCGACTTTCTTCAGTGGTGCTCCCAGCACCTATTTCACCATGTCTGGATGTCTCTAGGGCACAGGCTTCCCAGGTGGTGCAGTCGCAAAGAAGCCGCCTGTCAAAGCAGGAGGCGCGAGAGATGAGGGTTCAGGGCTTGCGTGGGGAAGGCCCCTTGCAGTAGAAAATGGCAGCTGGCTTCAGTATTCTTGCCTGGAGAACGGCATGGACAGAGGAGCCTGGTGAGCTACAGTCCATGGGGTTGCAAAGAGTTGGACATGACTAAGCACGCACAGGATCCAAACCTTGCTGTATGAGAAATGTTACTGACCTTTTCATGTTTGCCTCGGGATGGCGGAGGGGGTTGGGAAGGAAGTGATTCAGCAAAAGAGGGGGCTGGATTCGAACCCAGGTCCCCTCCCCACCCCTACTTCTGCACTGGGACTTTTGCCTTTAGCTGCGGAAGAAGTAAAGAGCCCAGGCATTTCTGGGGTCTGGGATGGAAGGAAGGTGGGTCAGTGGGTAAAGATGCCACAGGCAGGGATGGAGAAAGAGGCAGAGGTGTGAGGGTGGGAGGCAGGGAAACTTCATGCTCATTCTTCATCTCTGGAATTTTTCCTTTGGAAGGATTGCTATTTACTACACACCATCTGTCTTACTCATTTAATACAGATGCCTTATCTGTGCCACTATTATTAGGGCCATAAATTTCACCTTATACACAGGGTGACATCTTTCCTCAGCTTAATATTTGTATTTCTTGTATCATGGAGATTTTCTCCAAGTACTGGTTTGCAGGATGGTAGACGTGGAATGAGACAGACTGTAATACTAGTACTGAATCTAACTGGCTATGGGACCTAAGGGGATATATTCTCTCTGAGCCTCAGGTCCTCATTCCACAGTTTCCTGTATTTCATAACCATAACCTGCCTCCTTTCTTCAGAATGATCATTCCAATGCATTCAGTACTGTACTGTTAGGAGGAACGTCATCTTATTTAACTATTAGTACTTCATACTATGTAGTGAATGACTGACAGTTTCTAGGAACATTTGTATTTTGTGAAGAAGGTGCTCACTAGCACGGGGGAGATTTCATTTGGCAGATTTGGGAGCAGAGGGATAAAATTAACTGATGCCTTTGAGGGCCCTTGCTTTATAGATGAGGGCATCAAGGCTCAGAGAAGGGGAGCGTGGCTCACTTTACCACACAGGAAGTCAGGGATAAGGCTGGGCCTGGGACCTGGATTCCTGATTCCCACATTGCATGGTACTCTTTCTGTGTGTTGAAATGCAGAGGAGAGTTTTTCATGGGGTACAGGTTTGGGTTATATAAACAGTACATGTGCGGTGTATACGACATAAGAAGAACATAATTCTTCCTCCAACAGTGACCCCTTAGCAAGTTCAGTCTTATTTCTTTTTGTGAGCCATGACAATTTGAGTCTTATTCAACCCAAACCATGAGTCACTCCTCTCGGGAATAATGAGAAAATGAGTGAGCTGGGGTTTCCAAGAAGAGGAACCCTGAAGGACTAGCAGCGGGAATAAGTTCAGTTCAGTTCAGTTCAGTTCAGTTCAGTTCAGTCCAGTCACTCAGTCGTGTCCGACTCTTTGCGACCTCATGAATGGGGACGGGATAAATGATATCCTTCATTACATGGAAGCTTCTGGAGGCAGGGAACAGACCTCTATCCTGGCTCTGAGGAAAAGGAGAGGCTGGATAAGTGTAAGAAAGTCTGATGGCTTGATCTGACAGGAAGTTATCAGGGGCAGAATCTGGGCTGTAAGCCCTGAGTACTGGGAAGATGGGAAGGAAGACTAATCAGCATAGCTGATATAAAAGCAACTCAGACTTTTTACAGTTCAAGCTTCCAGGTCCGCCTGTGACCTTGAGACCAGGATGGGTCCTAACATACAAGGGAGAATGTTTCAATTAAAAATGAGTTTGGATACATATAATGGATTCCAAAATAATGATGGCTTAAATGAAGTAGAAGCTTCTTTATGTACGTCAGGGCTGAGCATTCAGAGGTCTCAGAGGTCTCCATGGGCATCACTCAGTTCAGTTCAGTTCATTTCAGTTCAGTTGCTCAGTTGTGTCTGACTCTTTGCGGCCCCATGGACTGCAGCACGCCAGGCCTCCCTGTTCATCACCAACTCCTGAAGTTTAATAAAACTCATGTCCATTGAGTTGGTGATGCCATCCAACCATCTCATCCTTCGTCGTCCCTTTCTCCTCCTGCCTTCAATCTTTCCCAGCATCAGCGTCTTTTCAAATGAGCCAGTTCTTCCCATCAGGTGGCCAAACTATTGGAGTTTCAGCTTCAGCATCAGTCCTTCTCATAAAACTGATTTCCTTTAGGATGGTTGGATCTCCTTGCAGTCCAAGGGACTCTCAAGAGTCTTCTCCAACACCACAGTTCAAAAGCATCAATTCTTCTGCACTCAGCTCTCTTTTAGTCCAACTCTCACATCAATACATGACTACTAGAAAAACCATAGCTTTGACTAGATGGACCTTTGTTGACAAAGTAATGTCTCTGCCTTTTAATATGCTGTCTAGGTTGGTCATAGCTTTTCTTCCAAGAAGCAAGTGTCTTTTAATTTCATGGCTGCAATCACCATCTGCAGTGATTTTGGAGCTCAAAAAAATAAAGTCAGCCACTGTTTCCACTGTTTCCTCATCTATTTGCCATGAGGTGATGGGACCAGATGCCATGATCTTCGTTTTCTGAATGTTGAGTTTTAAGCCAACTTTTTCACTCTCCTCTTTCACTTTCATCAAAAAGGCTTTTTAGTTCCTCTTCACTTCTTGCCATAAGGGTGGTGTCATCTTCATATCTGAGGTTACTGATATTTCTCCCAGCAATCTTGATTCCGGCTTGTGCTTCATCCAGCCCAGCATTTCTTATGATGTACTCCTCATGTATGTTGAATAAATAGGGTGACAATATACTGCCTTGACGTACTCTTTTTCCTATTTGGAACCAGTTTGTTGTTCCTTGTCCAGTTCTAACTGTTGCTTCCTGGCCTGCATACAAGTTTCTCAAGAGGCAGGTCAAGTGGTCTGGTATTCCCATCTCTTGCAGAATGTTCCACAGTTTGTTGTGATCCATACAGTCAAAGGCTTTGGCATAGTCAATAAAGCAGATGTTTTTCTGGAACTCTCTTGCCTTTTTGATGATCCAACAGATATTGGCAATTTGATCTCTAGTTCCTCTGCCTTTTCTAAATCAAGCTTGAACATCAGGAAGTTCACGGTTCATGTACTGTTGAAGCCTGGCTTGGAGAACTTTGAGCATTACTTTACTAGCGTGTGAGATGAGTGCAATTGTGCAGTAGTTTGAGCATTCTTTGGCATTGCCTTTCTTTGGGATTGGAATGAAACCTGACCTTTTCCAGTCCTGTGGCCACTGCTGAGTTTTCCAAATTTGTTGGCATATTGAGTGCAGTGCTTTCACAGCATCATCTTTCAGAATTTGAAACAGCTCTACTGGAATTCCATCACCTCCACTAGCTTTGCTTTTAGTGATGCTTCTGAAGGCCCATTTGACTTCACATTCCAAGATGTCTGGTTCTAGGTGAGTGATCATACCATTGTGATTATCTTGGTCATGAAGATCTTTTTTGTACAGTTCTTCTGTGTTTTCTTGCCACCTCTTAACATCTTCTGCTTCTGTTAGGTCCATACCATTTCTGTCCTTTATCGAGCCCATCTTTGCATGAAATGTTCCCTTGGTATCTCTAATTTTCTTGAAGAGATCTTTAGTCTTTCCCATTCTATTGTTTTCCTCTATTTCTTTGCACTGATCAGGGGAAGGCTTTCTTATCTCTCTTTGCTATTCTTTGGAACTCCGAATTCAAATGGGTATATCTTTCCTTTTCTCCTTTGCCCTTAGCTTCTCTTCTTTTCTCAGTTATCTGTAAGGCCTCCTCAGACAACCATTTTGCCTTTTTGCATTTCTTTTTCTTGGGGATGGTCTTGATCACTGCCTCCTGTACAATGTCACAAACCTCTGTCCATAGTTCTTCCCGCATTCTGTCTATCAGATCTAATCCCTTGAATCTATTTGTCACTTACACTGTATAATCATAAGGGATTTGATTTGGGTCATACCTGAATGGTCTACATGCTCCTTCTTTATTCTCTAACATTTCAGGTAAAAACTTCCATTCTCAAAGTCACCTCATGATCTGAGATGGTTGCTGTAGTGTCAGCCATCAAGTCCAAGTTCCAGGAAACAGAAAATAGGTTATCACTGGGCTTTCCTGGTGACTCAGTGGTAGAAAATCCGTCTGCCAATGTAGCAGATGTGGGTTCAATCCCTGACCTGGGAAGATCCCACATACCTTGGAGCAACTAAGCCCATGCACCACAACTACTGAGCAATGAGTACTGAGCCCATGTGCCCAGAGCCTGTGCTCAGGAATAAGAGAAGCCGCCACAGTGAGAGGCCCATGCACTGCAATGCCAAAGACCCAGCGTAGCCAAAAACAAAAAAGAAAATATGTTACTTTTGGTCATGGAGTAGTGGGAGAAGTGAGACCCTAAGGAGCCCTTTGGGTGGCTTCTGCTGCTATTGTCTGAAGTTCAGAACGTAGTCACATGGCCATAATTGGCTGCAAAGGAAACTGGGAGTACAGTCTGTTAGTCAGACACACGGCAACCCCAAACAAAACTAGTGTCCCATTATAAAAGAACAAGTGGAGAATGATCATGGGATCAGCCTCTACGGTCTCAGCTTTAGGTAGCATCAGCTCTTCCCAGGTGTTGGGCATTTGGCTACAAAGTCAGATACACCTAGTGTGGCCTCACCATTCATACTGTCAGCAACAAAACAGAGCAAATTCATTGGCGTCTTAATGGAAATATAAGGAAGAAAGAACCTAAAAAATGTCTGTGGAACGAGGGGACAAAATGCTCTATCCACCCCCTTGAGGTTTTATCCATGTTTTCTGTATATCGTATATTTCCTCACCATCCTCTTTATTCTCAGAGAACTCTGTATTGGGTCTTCATTGGTTCACCCACAACCTTTTAGCTCCTGTGAAGCCTCAAAATCTTCCACCGCCAGTCTTCTCTGCTGGACCACTTTTAGGAGCCTGCCTTTTGAGGTGAAGAGGGACCCCTGTTTCTGCTCTCATCCAACACATAGACTGCTCTCGTTTGAAACCGAAGGCTTTGGCCAGGTTGTTTAGTAGAGTTAGCCCACCTCTTACTAAGTCTAGCCCTACCTTATTTTGTGAGCTGCATGAATCGTCGTCAGCCTCCTGTCTAGCATCACATTTTTCACTGGGACATTTGAGTTGCCCTCGCACACTGTTGTATTGTAAGGTCAAGAGTTTTATCTATATTGAAATCCCAAAGACCCAGAACGCTTGAGGCACTCTCTGGATCTAGTCAAAAGACAGCCTGTTTCCTCAAACAGTTAAAAATAGAACCATCAGAGGATCCTGCAATCCCACTTCTAGGTATCCATCCGAAAGAACTGAAATCACGGCCTCAAAGAGAAACCTGCACCTGTGTTCATGGACCATTATTCGCAGTAGCTGAGACGGGCAAGCGGCCCAGGTGTCCGTCAGCAGGTGAGTGGGTAAGAAAATGCAATCTATTCATGCAACAGAATATGATTCAGTCTCAAGAGGAAGGACATTCTGACACATTCTACAGTGTGGATGAATCTTGAGGACATTATGCTTAGTGAAATAAGCCAGTCACAAAAGCACAAATACCAAAAAAAAAAAAAAAAAAAGCACAGATACTGTGTATTTTATACCACTTATACATCAAAGTTGTTGTTTGTAGTTGCTAAGTCATGTTCAACTCTTTGTAACCCCGTGGACCATACCCGCCAGGCTCCTCTGTCCATGAGATTCTCCAGGCAAGAATACTGAAGTGAGTTGTCGTTGCTTTCTCAAGGGGATATTCCTGACCCAGGGATCAAACCTGAATCTCATGCATTGGCAGGCGGATTTTCTTTTACCACTGAGCCACATGGGAAGCTCACCACTTCTATGGGATTATCTAATGGAGACAAATTCATGGAGACAGGAAGTAGAATGGTTGTTGCCAGGGCTGGGGCAGGGGCGTGATTCTTCACTGGGTGTAGAGTTTCAGTTTTGCAAGTTGAAAAAGTTCTAGAGAGTTATTGCACTGCACAGCAGTATGCATATCTATAAATGGTCAAGATGGTCGGTTTTATTACTGTGTTTTTTATCACACACATATACACACAAAGTTGTAGGTTCAGGAAGATAAAGTGAAAAAAAGCATGATTGCTTTTTAAAAAATTTTTTTTGAAGTACAGTTGATTTGCAATATTGTGTTAATTTCTGCTACACAATGATGTGGTTCAGTTATGCATATAAGTGGTCTTTTTCACATTCTTTTCTCTTATGGTTTATGGCAGGATATCGAGTACAGTTTCCTGTGCTAAACAGTAGGACCTTGTTGCTTATCCATCCTGTACATAATAGTTTACATCTGCTAACCCCAAGCTCTAACCCTTCCCTCCCCCTTGGGAGTCTATTCTCTATATCTGTAAGTCTGTTTCTGTTTCATAGACATATAAGTGATATCATATGATATTTTTCTGACTTAACTTCACTCAGTATGATAATCTCTAGTTGCATCCATTTGCTGCAAATGGGTTGTTTCATTTTTTATGGCTGAGTTATATTTCACTGAGGAGGGCATGGCAATCCACTCCAGTATTCTTGCCTGAAGAATCCCATGGGCAGAGGAGCCTAACTGGCTACAGTCCATAAGATGCAAAGAGTTAGACACGACTGAAGTGACCTAGCGATGTTCCACTGCACGTCTTCTTCATCCGTTCATCTGCTGATGAACATTCAGGCTGCTTCCATGTCTTGGCTGTCGTTAATTGTGCTGCAGTGAACTCTGAGGTGCATATATGCTTTTGAATTATATTTTTCTCTAGATATGTGCCCAGGAGTGGGATTGCTGGATCGAATATGGCAACTCTATTTCAGTTTTTTGAGGAACCTCCACACTACTTTTCATAGTGACTGTATCAATTTACATTCTCCATACCCTCTCCAGCATTTGTTATCTATAGACCATTTTTAAAAAAATATAAATTCACTTATTTTAATTGGATGTAGACCTTTTAATCGGCAATGGCACCCCACTCCAGTACTCTTGCCTGGAAAATCCCATGGACTGAGGAGCCTGGTGGGCTGCAGCCCATTGGATTGCGAAGAGTCGGACATGACTGAGCGACTTCACTTTCACTTTGTACTTTCATGCATTGGAGAAGGAAATGGCAACCCACTCCAGTGTTCTTGCCTGGAGAATCCCAGGGACGGGGGAGCCTGGTGGGCTGCCATCTATGGGGTTGCACAGAGTCGGACACAACTGAAGTGACTTAGCAGCAGCAGCAGCAGCAGCAGACCTTTTAATGATGGCCATTCTGCATGGTGTGAAGTGATACCTCATTGTAGTTTTAATTTGCATTTCTCTGATAATTAAGCATGCATGGCTTTCAAGATGGAGAGAAAAGAGAAAAAGGAGTTAGTGCTCAGTCAGCATCTGTCCTCTCCTGGGCTTTGGGCTGAGCGCGTCATTGCACGCGTGGTCCTGTCAACTTGAAGCAGCAGTCACTGCTTCCGTAACTGTAGAATGGTTCACGTAGTCACTCATTCTAGCAGTTCTTATCGGTCATCTCTAATGGTGTCCCACATCTCTTGGTGTGGGACATGCAGCTATGACTGAGTCAGAGGGGGAGAGAAAGGCTATACCCACACTTATACGTGGTGTGAGTTCAAGTCACGATTGATGAAGAGGATGAACAGGGAGGAAGAGGGATAGGAATTGAGGAAGGTGCTCCTGTACCTACAGTGGTGTCATCCCAGGATGCTCAGAGCAGGTGGTGTTTCGAGTGGAAGATTACTTGAAGAGGAATGCAGGAGAGAGGTGAAGTACCATGTCCTAGAGAAGTCAGCGAATAAAAGACAGGTCTGAGATTTAACTTCATTTTGAAAAACCTTTTACTATGAAAGATTCAAACATTTACAAAAAAAAAACACAGAATAATAGAAGGAACCCCCATGTAGATGTCACTCAGTTTCAAAAATTAGCAATTCAAGAACAATCTTGTCTTCATCTGTATACCCCTGCCCCCCCCACTTCCCCCCACACATATTATTTTGAAGTAAAACTAGACAACTTTTCACTTAATTCAAAGATATTTTTGTAACCATCACCACACCATCACCATACCTCAAACAATTCCTTTTTAATCAAATATCCAATCAGTGTGCAAGTTTCTAATTATCTTATACATATATTAAAAAAATTTTTTTTGCCGTTTTTTGAGTCAAGATCTAAATAAAGTCATCACACTGTGATTGACTGGTGTGTCTTTTCGGTAATAAAATATACATAATACAAATTTTACTGTTTTAACCAACATGTACGTTCATATCGTTATCCAGTCATCACCACTATCCGTCTCTCTAACATCTTCATCTTCCAAACAGAAACTTCGTCCCCATTAAACAACTCACCCCAGCCCCTGGAGACCACCATTCTACTTCCTGTCTGTGAATCTGACTGCGCTAAATACCTTGTTTAAGCGGGATTGTACAGTGTCTGTGCCCTTGTGATGACTGGCTTATCTCACTCAGGGTACTGTCCTCAAGGTCATGGCTGGAGGTAACACAGTACAGCTACTGAACTCATCTCACAAACCGGGTCCAGGCAGGAAAGAGGAGACACTCCCAAAAGAGGTGACGGAAGAGGGTGTACTCGCTGTCGGGAGAGTGGGGGTGAGGGGACAGAGGACGGAAAGAAGGAAAGTAGGGCCTGGAGAGGCCTCTGCTACTCCCGAAGCTGCAGGGAGCCAGGCTGTGGTGGAGACCCTCAGCCACTGTGGACATGCTCCCAAGGGGGTGCGGAAAAATTTCTGGAACCTTCTCTCCTGCCTCCCTCCTGACCCCTCCTCCTGCCTCTCATCGGCTGAACCAAACTGGAAGCCAGAAATCAAGCTAGAAGAGGTCATACTTAGGGGTCAGCCTTCTGGGGTCCAGAAAATGAATAAATCTGGTGGCTGGGAAGACAGCAGAGGCTCGGCTGGCCCTGTCAGTTGGTGCCCAGCACAGAGCAGAGGGTTCTTACTGTTTAGTGTCCAGGTCCTGTCTGACTCTTTGCAACCCCGTGGACTTGTAGCCCGCCAGGCTCCTCTGTCCATGGGATTTCCCAGGCATGAATACTGGAGTGGTTGCCATTTCCTTATCCAGAGGATCTGCCCGATCTAGAGATCAAACCCACGTCTCCTGCATTGGCAGGCAGATTCTTAACCACGAGTGCCACCTGGGAAGTGGAGAAAAATTAGTCTGTCCCTTGATCAATGAATAGAAGATGCTGAGATGGAGAGACACTTTGTGAGGGTCAGGAGGCTGGGCAAACCTGTAAGCTATGTCTCCTTGAGTGGTAACTCTAAAATGCTCCCAGATCTTGTTTGTGGCGGGGAGGGGGGGGGGTTCCCCTCAGTGAATCACTGATGCACGGATGCTCAGAACTCACGTCCATGGATACAATATAGGGCTTTCCCTCCCCTGGAACTCCAGTGGGCTCTTCAGGGCTGGGCAAGATGACCTGGAGGAAAATGAAGTGAGTCCCCGCGGTCTGGCCTTAACAAGACCTGCAACCAGCAGCTGCTCAGCCCTGGGGAATCTGTGTGCCAAGCTGAATCAGGAACAGCCCCTGAAGGAAAGATTGATTAAGATGTCACGCCTTCCCAGGCTGTCTAAATCAGAATGCTGCTTACTAAGGGAAACCTCCGCTCTCTGCCTCGGCTCCCCTAATGTAGTGGGGGATGGGGCTTTCAGGATCCGACTAGATCACCTGCTTTGCTGGAGGAGCTGTAGAATTCTCAGCCCGATGCACCTCCCTGTGCAGATCAAGTGATGGAGCCCCATGTCTTTTACCAAGATTTATTTTAGAAATTCAAGGACAGGCTGTGGGCCTGGAGGCACCTGAGGTTTTTACAGGTTCTTGGACCCTTTAATCAATAGAAATTGATATGATGAGAAATTTAGGCTTTGTTGGGGCCCCTGTTGCAGCAAGAGGGACAAAAACAAGTGACAGTTCCCCTTGCTTGCTCTCCAAGTTGTGGGGCAAGCTGGTTCCTTAAATGGGTGAGGGGTCGTATCCATTTTCTATCCACCATGCTGTTGGTGCTGTCTCAGTCCATCCAGGCTGCTAAAATAAAATCCCATAAGCTGAGGGCTTATAACCAACACACGTTTATTGCTCACAGCTCTGGGACTCTGAAATCAGGGTGCCAGCATGGTTTGGTTTTGGATGGGGGCGTCCACTTCTGGGATACAGACAGCTGACTCCTCTCTGTGTCCTCACATGGCAGAAGGGAACTCTGTAGAATCCTTTTACAAGGGCACTGATCCTATTTGTGAAGGCTCTACCCTCATGACCTAAGTAGCTTTCAAGGGCCCCACTTCCTAATACTGTCACACTGAGCATTAGAATTTCAGTGTATGAAACTGGGGACAGGGACACAAATATTCAGATCACAGCAAGACTGTGGATTGCCTCTAGCGTTTTCCACCTCTCATTTCTGGATGGGACTTCACAATTTTCGAAGTATTTCCTTGTGCATGCTCTTAAACGTTTGAGTCTCCCTAGGGATAAAGAAGAGGATACCCATTTTATAGACTGGGAAACTGAGCTTGATGATGTTTTTATGAATCTGCCCAAGGTCACACAGCTGTGGTGAAGGGCAGAGAGTGGCTTTAATCTTCTTTAACCCTCCACAGAATGGAAAAAATATCACATATACCATACCTCCAGGGCACACCAGATTCTACCTACTGGTGCCTAAACATCAACCCAGAGGTGCACCCCCAGTAAAATTCAAAAGTTAAATATAGGGGTCAAAATGTGAACCCCTGGGAAAACTTGGAGGCTTATCTTCAGAGTGAATGTAAAGAAACAACATCATGAAGATGTTGTTTGGTTCTATTGCATTCGTAACAATTTTAGAGAAGACAGGATCACTTTAGGAAGAAGCCTACTATGGGTGCTTCGTAGAACACTATAAATAAATGTTGCTACCAAGAAGAAAGAGGCTAAACATGTATTGAGTATCTATTCTGTGTCAGTTTATAAACTTTCCAGATAGTGGTGAAGATCCAGGGTAATATAATATCTTTATAAATATGCCCAATGCCTAACCAAGCCGGGAATAGTAGCTACTAGGAAACGTTCTAAACAATGTTTTAAAAAACGTTTTCCTGCTTCTAAAAATTGGTATGTATTTATTTGAGTAAATTTGGAAAACACACACACACAAAACACATAGAATCTCATCATTACGAGATGTTCACTTTCAACGTGTTGATGATCACCCTTATACAGTAGACTTTTTCAACTTGAGATCATACTGTGTGTGTGATATTTCCTAGTATCTCCCATCCAACCTTACACTGTCGTCCTTTTAGTTACAGAGGCAGGAGAGCACGTTGATTAGGACAGTGGATTCTGAAACTAGCCCCTTAGGCCACTTACTGTGCTGCTGTTCAGTCACCTGGTCCTGTCCGACTCTGCGACCCCATGGACTGCAACATACCAGCCTTCCCTGTCCTTCACCATCTCTCAGAGTTTGCTCAGACTCAAGTCCATCAGGTTGGCGATGCCATCCAACCATCTCATCCTCTGTCATCTTCTTCTCTTCCTGCCTTCAATCTTTCCCAGAATCAGGGTCTTTTCCAGTGAGTCTGCTCTTCACATTAGGTGGCCAAAGTATTGAAACTTTAGCTTCAGCCTCAGTCCTTCCAGTGAATATTCAGGATTGATCTCCTTTAGGGTTGACGGGTTTGATCTCCTTGCAGTCCGAGGAACTTTCAAGAGTCCTCTCCAACACCACAGGCCACTAACCAGTTGCGGGTAAACTGTACTTAACCCCTCTGTGCCTCTGTTGTCTCAAATGGAACGTGGCAGCACAGCACTTGTCTTATATTCATTACTTGTAGGAAGAAATGAATCGATGTAACATACTTGGACAGAGCCTGGCATATAGCAAGTCTTCACCAAATATTTGATAGTATCTGCATTTTTAGTAAAATTATAAGTCCCACCGGCTACTAACTTTATGCTGGGCATTTTTCAAGGCTCTCATACATGTTGCTACATTTCATTTGTGTAACAATGTTAAGAAATTGGTTTTGTCTCCCATTTTGCAGATGTTGAAACTGAGACTTGTCATTGTCCAAGTCGTATGGTGATTGGCACAGGCAAGATTCCTGAGGGTCCCTTTGTGGAGTCTGGTGATTCCCCTTTGGACCCAATCAGACCCTCACGTCCCTGGTCTGTTCTCGGACCACTCTGCCCCTGATCTTAAGTCTGAGCAAAGCAGATAGGTGCAATAGTAGCTATTATTGATTAGTCTGGCATTGATCATTGCTGCTTCTTGGGGTAGTGTGTGCGTAAAGGGAACCCTTTTCAGTCTATTTGTAACCCACTCTATACTGCCCCGGGCTTCCCTTGTGGCTCAGCTGGTAAAGAATCTGCCTGCAATGGGGGAAACCTGGGTTCAATCCCTGGGTTGGGAGGATCCCCTGGAGAAAGGAGAGGCTACCCACTCCAGTATTCTGGCCTGGAGAATTCCCTGGACTGTAGAGTCCACGGGGTCGCAAAGAGTCGGACACGACTGGGTGACTTTTGCTTTCACTTTCACTACCTGCCCCACCATTATCTGAAACCAGGTGCCACCTCTCCTGCAGTTTCCTTAAGCAACTGGATTGGGATTCTCCCTGCCAGCCCCTTCCCCAGTGCCTGGCAGATGCTCAGTGCTCCATAAATGTGCACACAATTTAGCTGGAAGCAAATCCTTTCTTTTTTTTTTTTTTTAAGAAAGTTTTTAAAACAATCTGTTATTTATTTATATTCTTTGGCCATGCTGTGTGGCTTGCAGGATCTTTGTTCCCTGACCAGGGACCGAACCCAGGCCCCCTGCAGCGCAAGTGCAGAATCCTAACCACTGGGCTGCCAGGGAATTCCCCAAGCAAGTCTTAAAAATAAACATCAGTGAACAGAAGATTCTTGGGATTGAAACTAAGACGTTAGAAGGACAAAGATGGGAAATGGAGCCTTTAGTTTGGAGAAGACTTAGAAGACATCCATCCCAAGGAGCTGTGGGTGGGAGAAGGTCTCTGGGCGAATTGGAGAAAGCCCAAGTCTGAGGTTGGGCCAATCTGGGTCCCACCCGCCTAGGTGACCTTGTGCGAGTGTCCTTATTCCCTTCAGCTCCTTCTGTAAGAGGGGGAAGGTGATGTCTACCCAATGAGGCTGCTGTGAAGACCCCCATGAGAGAATGTGCTCAGAGTGATTGTATGTGCTGTGCACGTGTTTAAACTCTTAGCAGTCTGATCTACTGTGTTCTCGAAACTGGTATCCTCGATTTTTAGAAGAGTATTGGACACACAACATGTGTGATGCATGTTACTGCCTAAATGAATACTCAGTAAACAAATTTGAGCTCTTCCTTCCATGCCATTCTGCATATATGGGTCCCGAGGGAAGTTACATGAGATGGGGAGGAAATGGGGTGGGCGAGAGGATTACGGGGTAAGAGAGAAGTGGTGTGGGCAGAGAGAGAGGATGTGGGAACTGGGGCCAGCACGCCAGAGTCTCTGCTCCTCTATCTGCTGAATAGGCAGGCTTAGGTAAATTGCCTCAGGTCTTGGGGCCTCAGTTTCCTCATTAGCAATGACCATCCTTAACTCATTGGGTTGTTAGCATTATAAGAACTTTAGTAAAACACTTAGAGCCTAGCATAGAGGAAGCACCTACTTAATGTAAATCACCATCAGAACCCTTAATAATTGGCAGGTTTATTAGATATTGTTGATCCAACTGATTAAAACCTTTCCTATTTCATTTATTACTTATATGGGTGAGGTTTGGACTGGCTCTACAGTTTTTTGGCTGACTTCTCAGTTGGGGAGATCAGACAGTTTGACTGGGGATAGGTAGTCTAAGATGATGGCCTCGTGTCTGGTGGTTGGGACCAGTCAGCAGTACGCTGGTCTGTTCAGCTAGGATGCTCATCCCTGCTCCACGTGGCCTGTTATCCTCCGGGAGGCTAGCTCAGGCTTCTGTACTTGGTGGTCTCAAGGCAGCATTCCAAAAGAGAGACAGCAAATCAACTCTATTCCATATAAAATTAAGACTAAAGCAAATGAACAACTAAAAGAGAGAGCAAGAGAGCAGGTGCCCAAGGTCTCCTGAGGCCAGAACACCCACGATGATCACGTCTGCCCCTCTCTGTTCATCTAACCGTGTGACAAGGTAGGGGAGTCATATTGCAAATGTGTGTGCACACAGATGAAGGAGGGATTCTTTCGACCAGCTCTGCGAACAGTCTTCCACAGAAGCAGCTATTTCTGAGGCTCTGGTAACTTGCCAAGCACACTGGCTCCCATGACTGTTGTCCACACAGCAAAATGAGCTTCCTGATGAGGGGAGAACTTCACTATATTAGGAATATTCAAGCCACATCTGCAGATCCCTCAAAGTGACTGAGATGATGGGAGGGCTGGGAGGAGGGCACTAGGGTTCTTTCTATCAGTGAGAAATGCAGGATTTGAAGAAAATGCAAAATAGCCAACTGAATTACAAATGAGAGTTAGGATTTCTTTTGAGGGGTCAGAATTTCTTGGAGGGTTAGATAGCATCACCGACTCAATGGACATGAATTTGAACAAACTCTGGGAGATAGGAGAGGACAGGGAAGGCTGGACTGCTACAGTCCATGGGGTTGCGAAGAGTTGGACATGACTGAGCAACTCAGCAACAACACGGACAATGGCAAAGTCGTGCTGATTTTATTGATGAGAAGCATGTTAATACCAGCAGAGGTGTGTGGTTTTCCCCAGTCACTAAGCAAGAGAGGGATGCATGATTTTTGCGGGGCCTGAGTTGATGGGAGGGACTAGAATGAGCTGGCCCTAATCTGCCTTGTAGGAGTTCTTGGGGAAGTCACGTTCTGAGGCCCTAAGCACATGCTGGGTGGTGTGGACACAGCACTTCTTTCACAAGCTCGTTGCTCTTGTCACTGGATGTTTGGAGCCAGGAAGTTCGGGATTTAAAAATGAGATGCAGTCCTGGGTAGGATGGAGTTGTCAGCAGCTCCTAGAGATATTAGACAATCACTCCTGCCAAGAACAATGAGAAAGCCTGTTTTGTATGAAATACAAAAATTATCCATTTAAATCCTCAGGGAGCAGCTGAACTAGTGAGGACAAGAGGGAGACAGGTTTGGGGGAGGGAAGAACTGTGGAGAGCCAGCTGCTGCTTTTTCTCTGGGTCTTTTGCAATCTGAGGGCAAGACCATGAGTCCAGGTCTGGTCCAGTGGATGCTGCTGCTGGGGACAGAGAGATGCCCACTCATGGGACCAAAGAGAAAAATTAGAGATGGGGGTGCAGGAGTCACATGCCTGGTTCATTTTCTCCTCTGGACATTTGCCAGATTCTAAAGCTGGGCCGGGTGGGGAGTAGATAAACCAATAAGAAATCCTGTGAATGGTAGAGCAAGCTTTCCCCAGTCTGGAGGCTGAGCAGAAAAGGATCCTTATTCAGGCTCTGCCAGGGAAAGGACCCAATGAGCATGTTGCTGGGCTGCTGTAGGAATTTGAGCTCGTGGCTCCCTTGCAACCATGGGGAGCTTCCAGCAGGGAAATGACCTCATGTGTTTAAAGAAGAGCATTTTGGCCTCAGTGTGGAGAAAGGACTGAAGGGGAGAGAACAGTGGGGAGAGAACAGTGGAGACAGGACGGTGTGAGGATGCTGCCTGATTCTGGACAATGACTGAGAGGCTGCATGGTGACTGATTTGTTCTATTTCTTTCATAAATCGAAGAAGGAGATAAACATGAGCAGACAGAGGAAGGCTCGCTACTTAATGATGGGCCATCTGTCTCAGCAGCAAACTTGGGAAGATTAGGGTGAAGCCAAGGCAGAAAGAGGCATCATTTGTCTTAAATGATTAAAAATAAAGAGAGAGAAGAAAACTGACATTATATATGAAAGGGATTTGACAGGTTTTTACAATGAGAAAGAAGAATTTGTCTTGATCCATGTGATATTTAGCAGTACTGAAACTGGGGATGATCTAAATTAATTTAAAAAATAAAACAATTATCAGAGACTTGGGGATAAATCAGCTCAACTAACTCATTTGAGGAAACTGAGGCCTAAGGAGAAAAATGGCTTGTTTAGGGAACCCAGTAAATGAATCATAAAGCCTTCTAATATATTTTTTACTTGTGGGGGCCTGCTCTATTTCCAAGACTATGATTACTTCTTGCAAACATTCCTTGTATATTTAAAAATAAAGCGTATCTAGTTTCAGACTTCTATAGATACCATTATATCAAGTTTGTTACCTGTGTTCTTCAAATGTGATTTGTCCTAACTGGCATTTTTGTATGCTTGATCTGTCAAAGTCTGAGGAAGATGTGTTTAAACTTCTAACTGTGGAGTAGGTTTAACAATTTCTCTTTCTAGTTTTCTTAATTTTTGCTTTGTGTATTTTGAAGCTATATTCTTCGATGCATATAAGTCTAGTATTTTTCTGACATACTATCAACCTATGTTTTACATTAAGGTAGTTACTCTCTTTATCCTTAATACTGTTTGGTATTTTCAAGTTTATTTTGCTTAATGTTGAATAGATACACTGAGTTTCTTTTGGTGGTTAATATTTGCTTGGTACGACTTTCCCATTCTTTTAACAGTCCGTCTTTCTCTGTCCTTATATTTTAGGTATGTCTCTGGTTGTGGCAGCATGTAGCTTTATTTTAGAAATCTAGTAGGATGATCCCTATCTTTTTCAAGAAGAGTTTAGTCCATTTATAATTATTATAGTATCATTGGAAAAGACTCTGATGCTGGGAGGGATTGGGGGCAGGAGGAGAAGGAGACGACAGAGGATGAGATGGCTGGATGGCATCACTGACTCGATGGACCTGAGTCTGAGTGAACTCCAGGAGTTGGTGATGGACAGGGAGGCCTGGCGTGCTGTGATTCATGGGGTTGCAAAGAGTCGGACACGACTGAGCGACTGAACTGAACTGAACTGAATGTATACATATGATCTGCATCATCTTGTTTTGTGGCTATTCTTTACTCTGCCTTTGCTGTCAAGCTTATTTTTCTCCTTTTGTGCTTTCTGTAAAACTGACTGTTTTCTTTATTCCACACTTTACCCCAGGTACATACTTTATTTCTATTCTTTGAGTTCTCTTTAACATTTTATTGTGCATCCTTGGATTAATATCTCTATCATCCACCTGTACACAAAATCCGAGAAGACTTTAATTATATCTTTTTACATTTTCATGTTATCTAATAATATATTTCCACTCTGTTTATATACATCACAAATTAGTCATTATTGTTTTATACGGTCATTACTTGTTTAGACTTCTTAATTTCTTGCTTACCATCTTTCTTGAATTTTATATTCTTCTTTTGGGTTCAGGTTAGTTCTGCCTGGAGCCCATTGATTACTAGCATGTTATCAGCAAGGAATTTTAGCAGTTAACCTCAGTTTTTGCCTTAAAATGTCTTCACTTTGTTTTCATAATTGAATGATCGTTTACCTGGATGTAGAATTCTAGATCTTCAGTTACTTCTACTTGGTAATGTGACAGGGTCATTCCACTGTCTTCTGGCTTCTATCAAGACATCTGCTATTGGTGTAATTGCCATATGTTCCTAGGTAGTCTGTCTCTTTCTCTCTCTTTGGTTGATTTTGTTATTTTCTCTTTGTTTGGGGGATTATAAAGTTCTGCTAGAAGGCATATTTATCTTATATATCCTACTTGGCACTTGTAATTCTTGAACCTGAGAATTTATATTTTTCAGTATTTCTGGAAAATTCTGCCATTATATATTTGAATATTATCCTCTTTCCTGTCTTTCCTTCTGGAACTCAGAGTAGCATTGTTGGACTACCTTATTTTTTCTCAACTCGTAACCTCTCTTTCATGTTTTCTAACTCTAAGTAATATCCTAGTTAGTTCCCTCAGGTGAATCATCAATGGTACTGTATTTTTCTGCAGCATGAAGTCTCTGAATTCAGACTCTTTCTACACTTCAGTGTTACCATTTTTAAAGTGGAAGTTATAATAATACCTACCCACCTAAAATTATTTTGAGGTTAAATGAGTCAGTATATTTAAAAAAAAAACTGGATGGCATCACTGACTCGATGGACCTGAGTCTGAGTGAACTCCAGGAGTTGGTGATGGACAGGGAGGCCTGGCGTGCTGTGATTCATGGGGTTGCAAAGAGTCGGACACGACTGAGCGACTGAACTGAACTGAACTGAATGTATACATCTGATCTGCATCATCTTGTTTTGTGGCTATTCTTTACTCTGCCTTTGCTGTCAAGCTTATTTTTCTCCTTTTGTGCTTTCTGTAAAACTGACTGTTTTCTTTATTCCACACTTTACCCCAGGTACATACTTTATTTCTATTCTTTGAGTTCTCTTTAACATTTTATTGTGCATCCTTGGATTAATATCTCTATCATCCACCTGTACACAAAATCCGAGAAGACTTTAATTATATCTTTTTACATTTTCATGTTATCTAATAATATATTTCCACTCTGTTTATATACATCACAAATTAGTCATTATTGTTTTATATGGTCATTACTTGTTTAGACTTCTTAATTTCTTGCTTACCATCTTTCTTGAATTTTATATTCTTCTTTTGGGTTCAGGTTAGTTCTGCCTGGAGCCCATTGATTACTAGCATGTTATCAGCAAGGAATTTTAGCAGTTAACCTCAGTTTTTGCCTTAAAATGTCTTCACTTTGTTTTCATAATTGAATGATCGTTTACCTGGATGTAGAATTCTAGATCTTCAGTTACTTCTACTTGGTAATGTGACAGGGTCATTCCACTGTCTTCTGGCTTCTATCAAGACATCTGCTATTGGTGTAATTGCCATATGTTCCTAGGTAGTCTGTCTCTTTCTCTCTCTTTGGTTGATTTTGTTATTTTCTCTTTTTTGGGGGGATTATAAAGTTCTGCTAGAAGGCATATTTATCTTATATATCCTACTTGGCACTTGTAATTCTTGAACCTGAGAATTTATATTTTTCAGTATTTCTGGAAAATTCTGCCATTATATATTTGAATATTATCCTCTTTCCTGTCTTTCCTTCTGGAACTCAGAGTAGCATTGTTGGACTACCTTATTTTTTCTCAACTCGTAACCTCTCTTTCATGTTTTCTAACTCTAAGTAATATCCTAGTTAGTTCCCTCAGGTGAATCATCAATGGTACTGTATTTTTCTGCAGCATGAAGTCTCTGAATTCAGACTCTTTCTACACTTCAGTGTTACCATTTTTAAAGTGGAAGTTATAATAATACCTACCCACCTAAAATTATTTTGAGGTTAAATGAGTCAGTATATTTAAAAAAAAAACTCTTAGAGCATACATGACCCATATTAAGTACTCTATAAAAGTTAGACATTATTTTTAGAATCTACTTTATGGTGCTATCCAATAGTTCTATTGTTTGATGTTCTTAGGAAACTTAACCCTCCTGATTATGCCTTGTGTCTCACTCATAAAATATTCTTTTGTTGGGTGTTCTGTAATCTTGGCCTGTGGGACTTTATCAGTGTGAAAAATCCTATGTGTCTCAGCTTCAGCCATAAGATTGTTATAGGCTCAACAATATCAAGCCCAGGAATTTCAGGAATATCACTGGCCTGTGGGTGTTAGGATATTAGGCATATCATAACCAGAGTTTCACTGGCTCAGGAAAACTTTTATTTGTTCATTTACTAACTGGAGGTTTGTGCACCATGTGGATGGTATGAGTTCAACCCCACATTCCCATGAGATACAGGCATGTGGGCACGTATTCTCAAGGGAGATATTTTTCCCCACTTGGAGCTCTGACTGAGAAAGACAAGCAAATCTTATGATCTCTTGTGCTAAAGGGAGAATTTCCCCACCTGATCTAGGGACTTGTCATTCAAGGGCCCTGCATTACACGATGATCTTAGTTCCAGAGCATGACTCTCTCTGCCTAAGTGTTATGTCCCATTCCCCTAATTCACAGAGAACAGTACAGCCTTCCCAGGGTGCCATCTTTCATGGAGCTCTCCCTTCCTGGCTTGTGAATTCAGCCCTTCATGCAGAAGATGCTTTCAGTGCTTTATCCAGCAATGTGGAAGTCATAGCATCCACCATCCTTGGGGAGAAGTCTTCTTTGGTCTTCCTCACAACCTCACACTTGGCATAAAGCCCAGGTCAAGGTTGGATTCAGGAAATATTTGTTGAAAGGACAGACTGGAAGACTGGACACCTAAGAGCCTTGTCCTCCAGTTCAGAGCCTTGGCCACCACATGGGACCGTGTCTCTACTTGCTCAGGAGTCTGATCCTAAGCAGAGGAGACCATGCCTGAAGAGGACAACAGAAAATGAATTGGAGGGTATGATATTCCCACTGAGTTTAGTTAATAGATGTTTCCTTTTCAGCCTGATGCTCTCCGTGCCCCAAGCCCAGCAGTAACGAAGGTGACCACTGCCTTACAGGGTTGCTGCTGCTGCTACTAAGTCACTTCAGTCGTATCCGACTCTGTGTGACCCGACAGATGTCAGCCCACCAGGCTCTCCTACCCCTGGGATTCTCCAGGCAAGAACACTGGAGTGGGTTGCCGTTTCCTTTTCCAGTGCATAAAAGTACAAAGTGAAAGTAAAGTCACTCAGTCATGTCTGACTCTTAGCGACCCCATGGACTGCAGCCTACCAGGCTCCTCCATCCATGGGATTTTCCAGGCAAGAGTCCTGGAGTGGGGTGCCATTGCCTTCAGTGAACGCTCGTTCCTTGAGGAACTGTCTTGTCAACAGCCAGTCGGTCTCTATCTACTTCTGCATTTCCAATGAGTTCCGGTGATCACAAATTGACCCTGTGGAAACGTGGGAGCAAGGAAAATCCAGTCAATTCTGGCAACCCAGAGAAGAAAGACATGAGCTCTGGACTTGGGTTGAACAGCAGGTCAAATCTGAATCCCATGGCTCCTCCCCCATCCCCTTGATTGATTCATCTCAACTGGGTGAACCTTGGCTCCCTTTCCTGCAAAGCGCTTTCCTTACAGAACTGCTGGGAGGAAAAAAGTAACTACCTTTAGTAACAGCAATCATGAATCTAGAGCTTCTTGAGTGCCAAGCAGTTTTCACATGTATTAACTCAATCCTAACAGCAACCATATGTTCACACAACTACTAACCCTGTGTTGCAGCTAAAAACACGAGGCATAGAACTGTTGCCCAGCCAGAAAGTGGGGAGTCACATTTGAACCCAAGCAGTCTAGGTCCAAACGCAGGCTGTTAAGCCAACATTGTGCTGCCTCCCAGGATATAGGAAGACATTTTTTGTGGTCTCTGGCCCATAAATGTGCATATACAACATTGGCCATTAGCATTATTATTATAAATGTCATTATTGTTATTATTACTACTATTGTCATTGTCCAATAAAATCGTGTTCCCAAGTCCTGGGCTCACATGGCTCAGGACTGCCCCCTCCCCTTCCTTCAACCAGATCCACATGGGAAGGAAGACTTGCTTCTCCCAGCCTTGCTGTGGAAGTGATATATGAGATGAGGATGAGGATAGATCTTGGGAGGTTGGGGGCTGCGATGAGGCAGGTGATTCGAAGCTAAGGCATGGGCAAAGGAACATGCCAGGGATCAGTGTGGCTGGAACAAGGATCACAGAGGAGCAGCAGGTCATGAAGCAAAGGCTGACGGGATCAGATCACAGAGGACGCGGTAGGCTGTACCAGGGAGTGAGGCATTCTCCTTCAGGAAATGAAGAACGAGGAAGTTCTTGGGTTAGAGGAGGGGCAATTGATTTTTTTTTTAAAGCTCAATTCTGTGTTGAATTTTCCCATGAAAACAAACTTGCCAAAAATTTTATATTGAGGTTATTTGGACAGAAAGATTAAAAGAAAACAGTGGAGATGTGAAAAGGATTAATAATGTTCGAATGACTCCTTATTTTTAAATATAGCAGCTGACACTTCCTGTGTGCTTACTAGGCACAGACGCTCATTACTTTTAGCCATTTAGTCTTCACAGCCACCCTGTGATCCCTGCACTTTGTTTATTCAATTTAAAAAGTTGTTTATTGAAGTATAACTTATTTACAATATTGTGTGTTACTGATATACAGCAAAGTGTTTCAGCTCTCTCTATATATATATACACACACACATTCTTTTTGAAATATTCTTTTCCATTATGGTTTATCAAAGGATACTGAGTATAGTTCTCTGTGCTATTAGAGTAGGACCTTGTTGTTTATCCATTCTAGATGTAAAAGTTTACCTCTGCTAGCCCCAACCTCCCGTTCCAACCCTCCCTCAACCCTCTCCCCAGTGGCGACCACCAGTGTGTGCTCTATGTCTGTGATTCTGTTTCTGCTTCGTAGATAGGTTCATTTGCGTCATATCTTAGATTCCACATATAAGTGGTATCATATGGTATGCGTCTTTCTGACTTACTTCACTCAGTATGCTAATCTCTAGGTCCATCCATGTTGCTGCAAATGGCATTACTTCCTTCTTTTTACGGCTGAGTGGTATTCCATTTAGGCCTGGGGTTAGTAGTACTCCTTTGTGTGTATGCACCACGTCTTCTTTATCCGTTCATCTGTCGATGGGCATTCAGGTTGTTTCCCTGTCTCGCCTGTTGTGAATGGTGCCTCTGTGAACATAGGGATGCATGAGGCATTTTGAATTAGAGTTTTGTTTGGACATATGCCCAGGAGTGAAATTGCTAGGCGATATGCTAATTCTGCTTTTAGTTTTTTTGAGGAACCTCCATATTATTTTCCATGGTGGCTGCAGCAACTGAAATTCCCACCAACAGTGTAGGGGGATTCCTTTTTCTCTACACCCTCTCCAACATTTGTGATTTGTAGACTTTTCTTTGGTTATCCATTTTTACAGATGAGGAAACTGAGGCACAGTTCAGTTCAGTTTCTCAGTTGTGTCCAACTCTTTGCGACCCCATGGACTGCAACACGCCAGGACTTTCTGTCCATCACCAACTCTGAAAGTTTACTCAAACTCAAGTCCATTGAGTCGGTGATGCCATTCAACCATCTCATCCTCTGTCGTCCCCTTCTCCTCCTGCCTTCAATCTTTCCCAGTATCATCGTCTTTCCAAATGAGTCAGTTCTTCCCATCAAGTGACCAAAGTATTGGAGTTTCAGGTTCAGTATCAGTCCTTCCAATGAATACTTAGGACTGATTTCCTTTAGGATGGACTAGTTGGATCTCCTTGCAGTCCAAGGGACTCTCAAGAGTCCTTTCCAACACCACAGTTCAAGAGCATCAATCCTTCGGCACTCAGCTTTCTTTATGGTCCAACTCTCACGTCCATACATGACTACTGGAAAAACCATAGCTTTGACTAGATGGACCTTTGTTGACAAAGTAATGTCTCTGCTTTTTAATATGCTGTCTAGGTTAGTCGTAGCTTTTCTTCCAAGGAGCAAACATCTTTTGATTTCATGGCTGTAGTCACCATCTGCAGTGATTTTGGAGCCCCCCCAAATTAAGTCAGCCACTGTTTCCATTGTTTCCCCATCTATTTGCCATGAAGTGATGGGACCAGATGCCATGATCTTAGTTTTCTGAAAGTCGAGTTTGAAGCCAACTTTTTCACTCTCCTCTTTCATGTTCATCAAGGGGCTCTTTAGCTCTTCTTTGCTTTCTGCCATAGGGTGGTGTCATCTGCGTATCTGAGGTTATTGATATTTCTCCCAGCAATCTTAATTCCAGCTTGTGCTTCATCCAGCCCAGTGTTTCTCATGATGTACTCTGCATGTAAGTTAAATAAGCAAGGTTATAATATACAGCCTTGACATATTTCTTTCCCCATTTGGAACAAGTCTGCTGTTCCATGTCCAGTTCTAACTGTTTCTTCCTGACTTGCATACAGATTTCTCAAGAGGCAGATCAAGTGGTCTGGTATTCCCAAATCTTGAAGAAGTTCCCACAGTTTGCTGTGATCCACACAGTCAAAGACTTTGGCACAGAGAGGTTACATAAGTTGTCCCGGGGCTCAGGTGGTGAGGGGCTGGTTCTAGAGTCCACTTTCAACCCCTACACCATGTTACCTCTGCAGTTTAAGAACAAAAGCATAGGGGATGACCTAGCTTGCTTCACTCCTCTAACCCCCCTTTCTCTCCTCTCTCCTCCTCTGACCCTCTCCTCCCAACCCCTCCCCACTGCAGCCATGTCACCAGGATCCAGTGTTTTGGCTCTTTTCTATCCTAAAGGGGCATGACTCCCATGCCTCTCAGGGACGTGGGTCCAGGCCACAGAGGACTTCCCTGCTGCCTTAGCCCCTTTTCCGTAAGCGCTTGAGCCCCAAGGGAGAAGCCACTGTACAACAGGACGGCTTCCGCTGAGACAGCCCCACCCCCTTTCCTGCTGCAGACGTTTAACGAGTCCAGGCTGGTTGAATGCTGGTGTTGGGGACACAGGATTGAGCAAGACAGCGCCAGCCCTCAGGGACTCCGGTCACATGAGCAAGTAATTGGAGTGTAGCCTGATGTGATGGATGCTAGTCGGGAGAGTAGAGGTCAAGAAAGTTCCTCGGTGCGGCTGATGGAGGGGGTGGGGGTGCGGATGGGAGGAGGCAGGCAGGAAGTGCCATTCAAAGAGGCTGAAGGAGGAGAAAAAGCCCACAGAGTTCTGTGAATGGTGGCCTTGGGAATTTGGGTCTTCTCCCAGAATCTGGAGGGAGACATCCGGAGATTTCTGTGGGGTCCTCAAGAGCGTATCTTTGTGTTCTGTGATGTGAACTTTTAAAAGCCCTTAAAAAGTGTTTTCATGGGCCCCACTGCATCCAATCCTTCCTCTGCCCTCTGTGAAAGGGGAGGGCAGGTCCCGCGATCCCCATTTTACAGATGAGAAAACTGAGCTGCCAAAGGACTAGAGGACTCAGGACTCGCTGGGCCACTTAAAGTGGACACTTCTTGTCACAGTGCTCCTAATCCCTGGTTCGAGGGTAGGTCTTCTAAAAGCAAACAAGGACTGATTTCCTTTAGGATGGACTAGTTGGATCTCCTTGCAGTCCAAGGGACTCTCAAGAGTCCTTTCCAACACCACAGTTCAAGAGCATCAATCCTTCGGCACTCAGCTTTCTTTATGGTCCAACTCTCACGTCCATACATGACTACTGGAAAAACCATAGCTTTGACTAGATGGACCTTTGTTGACAAAGTAATGTCTCTGCTTTTTAATATGCTGTCTAGGTTAGTCGTAGCTTTTCTTCCAAGGAGCAAACATCTTTTGATTTCATGGCTGTAGTCACCATCTGCAGTGATTTTGGAGCCCCCCCAAATTAAGTCAGCCACTGTTTCCATTGTTTCCCCATCTATTTGCCATGAAGTGATGGGACCAGATGCCATGATCTTAGTTTTCTGAAAGTCGAGTTTGAAGCCAACTTTTTCACTCTCCTCTTTCATGTTCATCAAGGGGCTCTTTAGCTCTTCTTTGCTTTCTGCCATAGGGTGGTGTCATCTGCGTATCTGAGGTTATTGATATTTCTCCCAGCAATCTTAATTCCAGCTTGTGCTTCATCCAGCCCAGTGTTTCTCATGATGTACTCTGCATGTAAGTTAAATAAGCAAGGTTATAATATACAGCCTTGACATATTTCTTTCCCCATTTGGAACAAGTCTGCTGTTCCATGTCCAGTTCTAACTGTTTCTTCCTGACTTGCATACAGATTTCTCAAGAGGCAGATCAAGTGGTCTGGTATTCCCAAATCTTGAAGAAGTTCCCACAGTTTGCTGTGATCCACACAGTCAAAGACTTTGGCACAGAGAGGTTACATAAGTTGTCCCGGGGCTCAGGTGGTGAGGGGCTGGTTCTAGAGTCCACTTTCAACCCCTACACCATGTTACCTCTGCAGTTTAAGAACAAAAGCATAGGGGATGACCTAGCTTGCTTCACTCCTCTAACCCCCCTTTCTCTCCTCTCTCCTCCTCTGACCCTCTCCTCCCAACCCCTCCCCACTGCAGCCATGTCACCAGGATCCAGTGTTTTGGCTCTTTTCTATCCTAAAGGGGCATGACTCCCATGCCTCTCAGGGACGTGGGTCCAGGCCACAGAGGACTTCCCTGCTGCCTTAGCCCCTTTTCCGTAAGCGCTTGAGCCCCAAGGGAGAAGCCACTGTACAACAGGACGGCTTCCGCTGAGACAGCCCCACCCCCTTTCCTGCTGCAGACGTTTAACGAGTCCAGGCTGGTTGAATGCTGGTGTTGGGGACACAGGATTGAGCAAGACAGCGCCAGCCCTCAGGGACTCCGGTCACATGAGCAAGTAATTGGAGTGTAGCCTGATGTGATGGATGCTAGTCGGGAGAGTAGAGGTCAAGAAAGTTCCTCGGTGCGGCTGATGGAGGGGGTGGGGGTGCGGATGGGAGGAGGCAGGCAGGAAGTGCCATTCAAAGAGGCTGAAGGAGGAGAAAAAGCCCACAGAGTTCTGTGAATGGTGGCCTTGGGAATTTGGGTCTTCTCCCAGAATCTGGAGGGAGACATCCGGAGATTTCTGTGGGGTCCTCAAGAGCGTATCTTTGTGTTCTGTGATGTGAACTTTTAAAAGCCCTTAAAAAGTGTTTTCATGGGCCCCACTGCATCCAATCCTTCCTCTGCCCTCTGTGAAAGGGGAGGGCAGGTCCCGCGATCCCCATTTTACAGATGAGAAAACTGAGCTGCCAAAGGACTAGAGGACTCAGGACTCGCTGGGCCACTTAAAATGGACACTTCTTGTCACAGTGCTCCTAATCCCTGGTTCGAGGGTAGGTCTTCTAAAAGCAAACCCATCTACAAAGCTGTGGGGGTAGAGACCAGGATGATAACATTCACGCTTCCCTGATGGCTCAGTGGTAAAGAATCCACTTGCCGACACAGGAAACCCGAGTTCGATCCCTGATCCGGGAAGATCCCACTTGCCAGGGAGCAGCTAAGCCTGTGTGCCACAACCACTGAGCCCGTGCACTGCAGCAAAGGAAGGCGCTGCACCGAGAAGGCTGGGCACTGCAGCTGGAGAAGACCCCACGCTCGTCCCTGCTTGCCCCGGCCCGCCTCAGCTAGAGGAAAGCCTGTGCGTCAGTGAAGACGCAGCACAGCCGATAATAAACCCAATTATAAAAACAGGTGATAACATTCAACACAAACAAAAATATTGTGCTGCCTACTGTGTGCCTGCTGTATGCCAGGAGGAGCGGGGCTGCATGTCATCATTAACGCATCATCTATACTAATCCATTAACTGGTGATATTCTTATCTGGCACCAAAGGAAACTGAGGTTCCCAAGAGTTACTTTCTATCAGATCTGGGAGTTAAACTTCCCTCTCTAATGGTTGAATTCTCTAAAGAAGCTTGGCTTCCTGGCTCAATAAATGGACCAAGGATGGAAAATGCTAGAGTGGAAATGATACCCTCTCTGCTCTATGGGGTGTTTAGCCAAGTCCTGCAGGCACGGTGTGTGTGCTTGTGTGAACCGGTGACCGATGGGCTAACACCTGGCAGGTTAGTGAGTCAGACCTGCCATCCTGACCAGGAGGATGGGCTGATGTCCAAATCTTGTGCAGAAATGCGGCCCCATAAAGAGGCAGATGTTAGAAAGAGCTGAGCCTTTGGGAGTCACGTGGCAACTCTCTCTAAATTCAGTGAGTGAACATCCAGTCCCGTGGCTCCTCATCTACCTTCTGGGTGGCCTTAAACCACTAGACTCAGTTCCCAGCCTCAGCCTCCCTTCCTCCAAGAGTTCTGTACATTTTCTTGAATAAGTGAACAGAGGCAGCAAATGGCATTGAAGCCAAGAACAACACGGCTGGTGAGGTCTGGTCAAAGCCCAGAGGAAGAAATCTGGATCTGGACAGGGCGGGTGGATGTGGGGAGCTGGCATGCATAATCAGAGAAGAATTCCTGAAGGAGGTGGACCCAGTGAATCCTCCAGTAGAAAGAGCGGACCAGGGTCAGCCCAGGAGCAGGGAAGGGCTTTTGTGTTAAGATGGAGAGAATAAGGCCAAAGTCAAATCAGAATATTTAGAGAGTGGGTTCAGGGTCAAAAATAGTAGGGTTTTAGTTCCGTTTGGCCTTTAAGAGCTGAATAACCTCAAGGAAAGGAGCTCTTTGTTCCTGAGCCTTTTTCTCCTCTGCAGAGTGAGAATCCTGGCCAGTGATTCCATCTGCCCACTGGGAGATTAATAGCGAAAGTCTTCACCCAGATGTGAATGTGTCCCTTTACTCAAGAGACCAAATGTGCTTCCTCCTGGTGCTGCTCAGACCCCCTAAGAGCCGCCTCTGTTTTGCCCTGGATACAAACCACCCGGGTCATGGGAACACACCAGCCAAGTGTCTGGATGGTGAGGCCCCAGGGGGCTCTTTGTGAGGTGTTTCTAGCTCCGTCCCAGACTCTGGGACTGTCTTTTCAGCTGGGCCTGACAGAGATGGATTCCAGTGACTTGTGAAATCCAGGCATGGTGCTTTCATCCTAGTCTCCTTGGAAAAGACCAGGGAGAACAGATCTTGCTTCATTGCAAGGGCGCCAGGTGGGCTGAACCGTCACTCTCTAAGCACAAAGCGGCGAAGCAGTCCTGCCCAGGGCGGTCCCCCACCCTCTTTCCTTCTTTGTCCCCTCCCCACCTCTCTCCTTCCACCTATGCCTTTGAACATTTTTTGGAGCATCTTCCATGCCTGGCTTCCCTGATGGCTCAACGGATAAAGAATCCCCCTGGAAAGTTGGGTTCCATCCCTGGGTGGGGAAGATTCCCTAATGGAGGAAATGGCAACCGTCTCCAGTGATCTTGCCTGAAAAATCCCATGGACAGAGGAGCCTGGCTGGCTGCAGTCCAGAAATTATCAGAGTCGACACGACCGAGCAACTGAGCTCCCATGCCTGGTCCCAGCAAAGTGGATGGCAGAATTGAATCTAAACGTGGTCCTTGCCCTCAGGGAACTCACCTGCTCCTAAGGGAGAAAGATTTTGGAGCTGACTGTACCCCTACTGAAGGGGTGACCCAGGCTCTAGAGGAGCAATCTGAGCTCTCCAGGTGCGTGAGGCTTGGGGGGCTCTTTCTCCATGCACCCCATTACAAAGTTGCTGCATCTGTCCCCTCGGTGTGATACTAGGGAGGAGCTGCTCAGATACGCTCTGATTTAAATTGTCAAAATTGTCTAGTATTTCAAAAGTTTACTGGTGTGGTGTTAGTCATTCAGTCGTGTCTGACTCTTTGTGACTCCATGGACTGTAGCCCTCTAGGTTCCTCTGTCCATGGGGTTCTCCAGGCAAGATTACTGGAGTGGGTTGCCATTTCCTTCTCCATTTCAAAGTTTATGAAACCTCAATGTTTTGACTCTCCCAGCAACCTTATGAAGTGGCCAACTGAGAAAAAAAAAAAAAAAAGCTCAGAGGCGTTTGAAGATGGTTTGAATCAACACTTGAAACCAGAGTCAGTCTGAGATGATAGAAAGAGGAGCTTGAGGTGTCAAGGGTTGGCCCCATAGAGCTTCTGAGACCCTGGTATATAGTAAATAGGTACATAGTGACTTTTACCACTAGTTGATACTTTTGAAGAGGTAAAAGGCACACAGAGACCATCTGATCTAAGCTCCTTACTGGAAGGAGGATGAATCTGAAGCCAGGGAGAGGCAGCTCCTTGAACAAGACCCCAAAGCATGTCAGTATCATAGCAGTCACAGCATTCAGAGCCCAGGGCCCCTGATTCTCAGTCCTGTGCCCTCTCACAATCCCGGAGAAGAAATGGCAACCTGCTCCAGTGTTCTTGCCTGGAAAACTCCATGGACAGGAGGGGCGTGGCCAGCTGCAGTCCATGGGGTTGTGAAGAATTGGATGCATCTGACCACATATACGGAGAAGGCAATGGCACCCCACTCCAGTACTCTTGCCTGGAAAATCCCATGGATGGAGGAGCCTGGTAGGCTGTAGTCCATGGGGTCGCTAAGAGTCAAACACGACTGAGCGACTTCACTTTCACTTTGTACTTTCATGCATTGGAGAAGGAAATGGCAACCCACTCCTGTGTTCTTGCTTGGAGAATCCCAGGGACTGGGGAGCCTGATGGGCTGCTGTCTATGGGGTTGCACAGAGTTGGACACGACTGAAGTGACTTAGCAGAAGCAAGCAGCAGAGCACATATACACACCCCTCACAATATGGGCAACCTCTGCCAGGACCCAACAGTTTCCATATGGCACCTGGTTGTCATGTCTGGAGGTGTGATCTGAGTCCTGTAAACACAGGAGCAGAAGTTAAAGGCCATACACATTCACGAGGCTAGAAACCTATCGTGTAAAAATGACCTGAAACTTCACTCCTCTGGTTAGTACCCAGTAAAGTTCACTTGTTAAGGGGTGGAAGGTACTGAAAGCTGCTTATTGTCATAAGAGCCCTTGGTGACCGAGCATCTCCAGCTCTTAGCTACCCTCTTTATATGATAGCAGAGTTAGGTAGTCAGATCAGGCTCTTCAACTTTTAATTCTCTCTCAATTTACGGTGGTCTCTACTGACGGAGACTTTGGGTTTGACTCAAACAGAGGTCAGGCAGCTTCAAGCTTGCCGCCAACTGTATTTACTCAAGACAGTCTTAAGGCACAGACGATTCATTTCCCTGAGTTTCTCACTTATGTTTTTTCTTTTTCTGTTTATAAGGAGTAAATTGTAAATTTCCCCTCTCCTTCCCTTCTGTCCTTTGGCTTCTGATGCAAGTCACTGTTATTAAAATACAATTCATATCAGAGTCAGTTCTCTTGGGCTTTTCAAAAGTAAATATTTCATATCTGAATTCAAGTCAAGAAGGTATAATGTTATTCCTAAAGGAGAATGCGCATGCTTTTGCAAAACAAAATGTAAATTCTAGCTGCCTTGGTGTTGGGTTTGGGATAAAGGAATATTTACCCAACTTCCAGCCTTTAAAGTAAGGCAGATATTGACTTGAAAAAAAATGTCTGTTGGCAGATGAGCCTGCAAGCTGAAAACTATTCACATCCTTCGCCTGGGTAAAACCTTTTGAGGGGATTCTCTGGTTGATCGTTGAGACACAGATATAACTAATTGCACAATTTATCACAGTATTATAGTAGCAAGTTATTAGGAACAACCGCAATATCCAACAGCAGGAAATGGTTAAGTAAATGGCGATATTTCCCATCAATGAAATATTGGTCATTTAGCATTCATACAACACATACTTACTGAGTGCCTACCGTGTACCAACGGCAGGGTCAGGAGGTGGGTATACAACGATAAACTGGAAGATTTTGCAGCAGTTCACAATGGCTGCTACAAATATGGTGCTTTGAGGAACTCTTACAATACAAGATCAGAACGCTTGTGAAATTTTATTATCTTGATTCCATTGAAAACATACGCGAATGTATTCTCTGGGACACTGACTTATTTTTTTACTTTTATTTATTTTTCCAAATGTCTTTGGTTATTAAACTATTTCCCCAAATCATATTAAGATGCACATAAAAATATCTTCGGTTTTTAAACTATTTCCCTAAATAGTTTTAAGGTGCACATAAAAATTCTATAGTGGGCAAAAAACAGATTTTAAAAAGCATTTCAATATTAATTTGGAGGTGTCCCTCTTAGGAATTGTCCGTATATCAGAAGTCACTCTCCCCTTGAAAGTGACGTGAAGTGTCCTCCGTGGTAAGAACGGCTCCTGGCCCTGCAGAGATGTTTTATAGTAGGAGGTGTGGGGCGTTTGTGCCTCCAGCTCATGCAGTACCCACCCCTCTTCCTCCAGAAGCTCATGGAGAATCTTGCCTCCTCTGTTCCCGTTGTCCTGTCCCTGCGGACCTGCCGGCTGCTTCCGGTCAGAGCAAACAAAGGTACTTCATCATCAGCTTCCACGCACTCCCCGGTGACAGAGGGCTCGGCTGCCACTGTCTGAGGTAAGCTGTGTGTGAGTGTGCGCACGCATGCGTGTGTGTATGTGTGTGTGTGTATGTGTGCGCGTGTGTGTGTCTACGACAGGAAGAGAGAGAGAGAGAGCCAGCCCACCCGCCAAAGAGCTTTTTACTGTTTCTTGTTTTCGCCCCTGACCTTGTAAGAGCCAATACTTTGCGGTTCGTATTCCAGGACTGCGGCTGTTGGACACTCACTGAATAGGATATATGTAAGATACATTGTTTAGGGGAATTCTGTGAAAGATTTTTGTTTCTACTTTTGACTTAATGAGCTCCATCTCAATTAAGTTATCAGGTGTATTATGAACATTTAATGTTTATAGAAGGCTATAAACTTTATGTGCCTTCATATTGCAAGCTCCGTGTGTTAATGGCAGCTGCATAGTTGCAGAGTGCTCCACCAAGGCGGAACTGGGACACAGAGCTCCAGGCAGGACTCTGGTCCTGGCAGAGCTCAGGTTCAGGGACACACAACTGGAATCAGACAATGGCAACGCTGTGTGGTCGGTGCTGAGAGCCAGAGGAGGTGCCTGACCTCGAATGGGCAGTGCAGTTAAGGAAGGCTTCCTGGAGGAGGCCACGTCGGAGCGGAAACATGCAGACTGGAAAAGTTACCAGGCAGAGGGCAAAAAGGGGCAAGGGCCCGAGGCAGAAGGATGGGGAGGAGTTGAATGCAGCTGTAAGGGGGAGTGGCCAGTGCTCAGTGATGGGCGGGAGAAGGCGGCAGGGTCTAGAGGACTCCCACCCTTGAGGCCAGGGGGCCCGGTGGTGGTCCTAGACACCTGCGGCCAGCTCATCTGTTGCCAAGGGAACTGCTTTGGCGCCTCTGATACCAGGTCACCTGTGGATGACCCGTCCTTTGGCTTTGATGTGCTGCTGGCTGCAGACGACACTGCATGCCAGTCCCCTCCCCACCTCCTGGGTGGTTCACAGCGCTCGTGCCCATTGACCAAGTGCAGCTGCTCCTGGGCTGTCTTCCCTTCCACAGCGGTGACCCAAGAAGGCAGGACCTCCATGATTTTACCTGAAATGTGGGCACAAAGAAAGCGCCCATAAAATCCTTATTGAATGAATGGATAAATGAATGAATGAATGTGAAGGGGCAGTGGAAGCACTGTGGTTCTCCCTAAGGCCAGCGAGCAGGTGGCCTGGCTGGGTGGGAAACAGCAAGCCTGAAGAATGAATGGTCGTGGGGTTGGGTGGGTGGCATTTTCTACTTATGAACTGGTTTATTTCAATCATCTTAGTTCTTCCTCTGGCTCAGAAATGTGGTCTCCAAGTCTGAGGGTACAAGTGCTCTGCTGGGTTATATTTTTTTAATGGAGGTAAATAACCTCCCAGGTGGTGCTAGTAGTAAAGAATCTACCCGTCAATGTAGGAGATATAAGAGACGTGGGTTCGATCCCTGGGTCAGAAAGATCCCCTGCATGGGGGCATGGCAACCCCCTCCAGTATTCTTGCCTGCAGAGTCCCATGGACAGAGGAGCCTGGCAGGTATGGTCTATAGGACTGCAGAGTCAGACAAACTGAAGTGACTTAGCATGCCCACAAATAATGTAAAATTCATCATTCTAATCATTTTTAATGATTTATAATTTAGTCAGTTAAATCATTCAATTTAATCAATTAAATCATTTACAATTCAGGGGATTTTAGTGCAGTGTTGTGCTGCCAGCACCACTCTAATTTCAGAACATTTTCACAAACCGAGAAACACACTCCACACCCAGGAAGCAGACGACCCCGTTCCCTCCTCCCCACTGGCTCCTGGCAGCCACTCCCCTACATTCTGTCTCTATGGATTTGCCTCTTCTGGACATTTCACATAAATGGACTCCTAGCATATTTGGCCTTTTCTGTCTGGCTTCTTCACTCAGCAAGGGTTTCAAGGGTCATCCACGCTGTGGCATCAGCTCTTCATTCCTTTTATGGCTGATAATAGCCCTCTGCGTGGATATGCCGTCCTTTGTTTATCCATTCACCAGGTGACGGACATTTTGGATTCTTCCCTTTTTTGACTATTATGCTTATTCAAGTTACAAACACACACACACACACACACACACACACACACACACACACACACACACACACACACGGTAAAGCTCCCTTGGGATTCACCGCACCATGACATCACCCTCTGCCCATGGGTTCTTCTGCCTTGAAATCTTCCTTGTCTCTCTTCACTTCTTTCTCTACATTGCTGAGAACGTTCCCCGAGGGTGCAACTCTTCCTGGGGCCCCAGGCCCCAGGTTCATCTGCCTCACTAGCTCCAGCTCACTTTCAGCTTTCAGGAGGTGTTGCCACCTCCGGAAGCCATCCCTGGTTCCTGAGGAGGAGTCTTGAGCTGTCCTCACCCTAAACGCTGGTGGATGTCTGTCTCTCTTAGCCTCCCCGACAAGACCAGAGCTACCTGAGGCCAGGACCACACCTCCTAGTCTCTGAGACGGCTGGGTGCATGCTCAGCAAGGGCTCTGCTGAAACTGAATGATTGTGGGATATGCAGGTCAGAGGCGGGTTGCCATAGAAACCCAATTTGGGGATGCCTAAGAGAGGGACCCGTCTGTTTGATGCAGCCATCCTTCTGTCAATGTTTCCAGTGACAGACTGGCTGCCTCCAGGATCACTCACTCCTTCCAGAACCTCCTTTGGTGCAGCCACCCGACGGAGTGACCATCGGCCTGCCAGGCTGTGTGGCCTTGGGTCAAGCTTGAGCTTGTTTATATTCTAGTTCTCAGGTTACAGAAGGAACGGTCACCATTTCCAACACACGCCTCTGTGCTCACCAGGTGCCTCTTTGCCTGGAGTTTGTTTTTAGTCACCAAGTCATGTCCGATTCTTTATGACTCCCGCCAGGCTCCTCTGTCCATGGGATTGTCCAGGCTGGAATCCTGGAGTGGGTTTCCATTTCCTTCTCCAGGGAATCTTCCAGACTCAAGGATCGAACTCATGTCTCCTGCATTGACAGGTGGATTTTTCACCACTGAGCCACCAGGGAAGCCCATCATGAGACCTTGGGTCTTAAGGTCATCAATACCTGCTCCCTAATGTAGCTCATTTTCCTTGCTGTTCCAGAGGAAGGGGGCTCCCTCTCGGCCACTTCTGCCTCCCTCCCCCATGCCTTCTTAGAATCAGCCGCTCCTTTTAAGCATTCCCAAACCCCTGGTTCCTTTATCTCAGGCTAAACACAAACCAAGTAGACAAGCCCCTGTGCAGTCTCCCACCCCATCTTCTCTTTGCCAGGCCTCCCGGTCTCCACTCGCTCCGCCCGCTCTCCACACTGCTCCTCACCCCACTCTTCAGACATGGCTTTCCCCCACCCCCAACCAGGCCTCCACCTGGGCAGCCCCGAGACCACCTCCTGGTCCTGTGAACTTGATCTTTCACCCCACCTGTCCAGGAGCCACTATTCAGAGTGCTCTCCTGGGGCCCCAGACCCCGCTTCCCCTCCTGTGAGTGCAATCCCCAGGCCTCTTCACCGAGGCGCCCTTCCTGCCCCTCAATGCCCTTTTCCCCGGGGTCTGGTCCTTGGCCTGGTGTCTGGCGCCAGTCCAGACCTCTCTCCAGGTCTTACGATCTTCCCTTTCCTTCACGGCCTCCTTCCTAATCCTGCCCTGATGCCCCACAGCAACTGAAGCTCAAGCAGATCCAAAGAGGGGCTTGTTATCTTCCTGTAATGCAGTGGGGAGCTCACTGTTGCCCCAAGATACGTAGTCCATTTTGAAAGACCTTGAATTCTTCAAAAAACAATTTTGTTCTTCAGAGATGAAGTCTTCCTTTTTAGAATCTATGAGAATAAGGATGTGTGTTCTCAGTCATGTTTCATTCTTTGTGATCCCATGGACTGTAGCCCTCCAGGCTCCTCTGTCTACGGAATTTTCTAGGCAAGGATACTGGAACAGTTTGCCATTTCCTACTCCAGGAGATCTTTCCCACCCAGGGACTGAACCCTTGTCTCTTGCATCTCCTGGATTGGCAGGTGGATTCTTCACCACTGTGTCACCTGGGAAGCCACATAGTGAAAATTAAATTCGAATAGTATTTCTAAAGGTATATTTCATTTATGCATCTTGGGAGGAAGTCTACCAATGTCTGGTTCACTTCTCTTTTGTACACATTGTCGCCATGCTACGTCCTGAGCCCTAAACTGGTTGTGCAAAGCGTTAAACCTGGAGTTACTTAATGCCTGTGAAGCATCAGGTAACAGCTATCACCTTCTCTGAAATACACACTCCCCGCTGCATCTGGCCCAGTGAAAAAACACGGTGGATAATAATAGCAGCTACCCTAGGGGACTGTCAGGAGTAAATGAGTATTGAGTATTAAATTAATTAATTAGTACTCAGTAAGTATTCATTTAATAAAACATGTAAATGCCAGGCTCAGTGCTTGGCAAGTGCCCGTTACCACCATCATCACCATCATCATACTTATCATCTTTGTTGTCATTACTCCTAGTCATTCCAACTAGACTTGGAATCAGGCAGAACCAAGTTTGAGTCTCAGCTCACTTGCTGTGGCCCCTTGGGCGCCATGCTTGACTTCTCTGCATATGAGTTTCACATCTGTAAAACGGGAATAATAATGGCCTGGCCTTGTTGCAGAGATAATTAAGTAAGTTACATGTGTAAAAGTAAGGATAATGAGAGCATGTGGAAGGCAAGCAGCGCCCGAGGGCACATGGAAGACATCGGTTCCCTTCTCTCGTGTGACAGGGAGAGTCACAATCGCCCTGATCATCTTCCTGCCTTAACGCACTTGCGTGAGATCCCGGGGAGATAATGTGCGGGAAGTGGTTTGGAAATGCTGAAGTGCTATAAACACATTTAAAATGATTATGACTAATTAAAATTTAGGGCAGCCAAGAGGGAGGCATGGAGTGAGATGAAGCTCCAGCCTCCTGCCTTCAGAGGGTTTTTGAGAGACTCAGAAAACATAACCAGTTAAGAGATTATGAGTGATGAGTTACTTGGAGCTTGGAGGCTGAAAAGTCAAAGTTAGTCGCACAGTCGTGTCTGACTCTTTGCAACCCCATGAACTGTAGCCCACCAGGCTCCTCTGTCCATAGCATTCTCCAGGCAAGAGTACTAGAGTGGGTAGACATTCCCTTCTCCAGGGAATCTTCCCAACCCAGGGATAAGTCGTGTCTGACTCTTTGCAACCCCATGAACTGTAGCCCACCAGGCTCCTCTGTCCATAGCATTCTCCAGGCAAGAGTACTAGAGTGGGTAGACATTCCCTTCTCCAGGGAATCTTCCCAACCCAGGGATCAAACCCAGGCTTCCTGAATTGCAGGCAGATTCTTGGAGTCTTCAGGCCAGCAAACCCCCTGGGTCCCTCCATACCTTCAGCTCCTCGGGCATCCATCTCTCCATTCATAAACACACAATGTGTCTACCCTGCACCTGGGGCAACCAGGGATACAGGTACTAAGGGGGAAGCCCTGTTCCTGGCCCCAAAGTGCTGACCGTCCACACGTGAGACAGGAAAACAGTAAGTCAGAACCTCCCCCTCTGATGTCCTCTACGGGGTCACCCGTCATGTGCAGGGCCAGCCCTCTTGGAGGTTCACCCCCCACCTCATCCCCCCGAGTACAAACTCCCTAAGGCCAAGGATTCTGTCTTGTCCTCTGCATTTCCCCAACACCCAGCACAGGACCGGACATCTGGAAGGTGTGGGTGGATGAGTGTCAAGTTGAACCAACTTAACAAAAGCTGCTCTCTGAGCAGTCAGGGGCCAGGCATGCATTACCCCAACCCACAAAGTTATTCATATCTCTTTTAACAATGCTGCAGTCTGATCTGGGCCGCCACTCTGAGATCTTTCCATTTGTGTTTTCTCTGAGTTCCCATCACTCCCCGCCCCTCTGCAGAAACTGGTGAGCTGGTGGCCAGGCTCTGGGCTTCGGCTGCTCTAGTTACCGGTTCCTGCAGGGACATCCAAGTGGGATCAGAGAGCTGCTCCGTTGCCTTTTGTGTCTGATGGAGGAGCTGAGTTCTCCACCTTCTATCACCAGCCCTCTGCCCGCACCCTCAGACCAGCTCCCCCACCCCCATTTTCTCACCCCCAATCTGATCTGGGCCGCCACTCTGAGATCTTTCCATTTGTGTTTTCTCTGAGTTCCCATCACTCCCCGCCCCCTCTGCAGAAACTGGTGAGCTGGTGGCCAGGCTCTGGGCTTCGGCTGCTCTAGTTACCGGTTCCTGCAGGGACATCCAAGTGGGATCAGAGAGCTGCTCCGTTGCCTTTTGTGTCTGATGGAGGAGCTGAGTTCTCCACCTTCTATCACCAGCCCTCTGCCCGCACCCTCAGACCAGCTCCCCCACCCCCATTTTCTCACCCCCACCCTGCACCAGACAACAGACTGCTCTTTTTTTTCCCCAAAGAGCAGCACTTTTTATATCACTGCCATGTACAAAAATACTTCTTGAATCTCTCTCACTGTCATCTGCAGGGAAAAGTCCAAACCCCTAAACTCGGTTGGTAGTCTTCGCCACCCTCTCTGGTTCTTACTCCCCCTCCTCTTGCTCCAGCCCCACCTGCCAATGCACTCAACCCTCTGGCTCCTCGCAAGACACATGCTGCCCTTCCGACCCCATGTCTTTCTCACAGCTTCCTCCATACCTAAGCCCTGCTGCCCTGGGATGCTGCTTCAGAAGCAAGTTCTTCCTCGAAGGCTTCAGTGGTTTCCATCAGCTGGAAGCCGCCTCTAGCCCACATTTTTCACTGTATCTGCACTGTCTTATGTCATTCATCTCTCTCACTGTCTGTGCAACAGAGACGTGCCGTCCTATACATTACATAGACACACATGCACGCATGTTTCCCAGATGGCATTTGTCCCAGGGCTCAGGCCCATTTGTCTACAGGAGTCATATCGTATTTCCCCCAGCCCTCCGCACAACTGGGATGAGTCTCTGGCTTCTCTCTGAGCCCCCAAAGAATCCCCTAACCCAGGCACTGATGAGCAAGGCAGAACTTATCGAAGGGGACAACAGGAGACTGGAGGGGCTCCATTACCTGCTCTACAGTGAGCAACCTCACATCCCCACGGGGACACTTCTCTTCTCCTGGGACCCCCTCAAGATACAAGAGCCCAGAAATGGATGGACAGGATCCTTTCTGACCCCTGCCCCCACAGCTCACCCAGGTCTAGAGGCATCAGTCAAATTAGTGAGTCACATCCCAGAGTTTCACCGACCTGTTGTCTAAGGGTCACTTGTGGTCATGAGGCACAAACTGAGGCTTCCTAGGGATTCAGTCAGCTTCTTTGCCCAAGGGGATCAATTTTAAGTCACTTGCAGAACTAGCATCACAACTCTCTTGCTGATCCGAACAAAGTTGTTTACTTTTGCTCTGCTCTCACGTTGTCGTTCAGTCACTCAGTCATGCCTGACTCTGCAACCACGTGGACTGCAGCACGTGAGGCCCCACTGTCCATCACTGTCTCCCGGAGTTTGCTCAGACTCGTATCCACTGAGTCGATGATACCATCAACCACCTCATCCTAGTACTTGCAATTAAAACTCAAATTCACTATTTATTCTCCTGCCCTCATCACATAAGCTGAACAATATTCATAACTGTTATGGACGGGCTGTTTGTATTCCCACAAATTTCTGTGTTGAAGCCCTAACCCCCAGGGTGATGGTATGAGGAAGTGGGGCCTTTGGGAGTAACTTAGGTCAGGAGGGTGGGGCCCGCATGAATGGGATTAGTGCCCTGATAAAAGAGACCTCAGAGAGCGCCCACACCCTGTCTGCCCTGTGAGGACACAGAGAGAAATTGACAGGCTAAGGCTGGAAGAGGGTTCTCACCCTGATCTGGCCCTCCAGCTCCCAGAACTGTGAAGGGTACATTTCTGTGGTTGATAAGCCACCCAGTCAATGGTACTTTTTATCCCAGCAGGCATGGACTAAGACAGCAGCTAACACATAAATGCTTATAATGCTCCAGGCTGTGTTAGAAGCACTTTGCACACATCCACTCACTCCATCATCACAACCAAGTCTGTGAAGTGTATATTATTGTCACACCTCTTTATAGACGTGGAAACACGGAGGTTAGCCAACTTGCCCATGATCACAGAGCTATGAGAGCAGTGGTGGGACTTGAACCCTGTGGTCTGGCTGTGTGGCTGAGCTCCTAGTGACTGTGCAGCACATGACAATGACGAAGCCCTGAGAAATCCCTGATTCAGAGTTGATCCAGATAAAGCGTCTCATACCGTGTGCCTTGTTTGAAGCTCAGACATGAGCATCCCTTCTCTGCCCTCTTTCATTTCAACAGCGATTTTGTCTGTTGTGTTCCTTCCAGAGCCCACGGGGTACCAAGCTGTGACCCCTCTTGCCACAGCAGCAAACCCTGCAAAGGGGCTCCCACTCCACACCATGTCCATTTTCCCAGGTTTCAGGAAACATACAGAGGAGGCGCTTGAAGATGGAGCTGCCATCCTCACCATCTGCACTTCTGGGGCACATCCTGAGCCAGCTTCCCTGCAGAGGCTCAGTATGGCTGCAGGAGGCAATGAGGCAGATGAGTACCCCCCAGAAAGGGCTGTACCCCCTACTTCCACCCCCGTCTGCGTCTGCTTCAGTCCACAGCTTATGAGGAGTGAGGGGGCAGACATGCTGTGTTATCCCCAGCTAGTCCAGCCAGACTTCCAGAACCTTCCTGAGCTTCAGTGTCCCCTGAAACCGCACACCATATCTGCCAACTTGAAGAGCTGGGGCCTCCTCTGAACTTAAAACAGGCCCCAGAGTCAGTGGCAGTACCTCCAACTTTAGAAAAGGCACAGCTGAGGGACCCTGAACGAGAAGGGAAGCCCTGAGGACTGACATCCGCCCACCCTGCAGCTCAACAGAAGAGACACAGACTAATATCAGTCCTAACAGAAGCCCATTGACAAGTTGTCTTTGAAAACCACCAGTCCTCGTGGGCCCTTGAATGAGCCTTCAGCATCTCCAGGCCAGGATCTCTCCATCTGCCTGGAGACAAGTGTGGGCTGGACCATTAATAAACACCCAGAGGAGCTTTAAATGACCCTGATGCCTGGTCCTCAGGCTGGGAGGCTCCCTCTGCTTGGTTTGGGAGGGGTCCAGGGATTGATACTTCTGCCAGCTCCCAGGCCATTTTGACAAGAAGTCTGGATCCAGGTGACCTCCACAGTGGCCCACTCCACCAGGCAGAAACTTCTGGAATTGCTTGCAAAAGAAACTAAATTCGGAAGGGCCACATAGGCGACCAGCTTCCCCAAAGTGCCTTTGAGAGGTGGCCCCAGGGAAAGTCGATTCACCAGACAGCAGCTAAGGCAAGAGTTGCTCTCGCCTTCTCCTGAAAACTTCCTTCTAAGATCACATGCTGCATTCCCCCAGGCCCTGCCCTGACTCCCCCTGTCTGTGCCACTGCAGAGTGTGGGGACCCAACATGGAGCAGGAGACAAGTTCATTACTGATTAACTTGACCGCTGGCAAAGACTTAGCTGCGTTAAGAGATGGGGCTGGTTTTCTCCCTCCAAAGGTGGTGATGTGAGGTGGTTCAGGACCTAAACTGCCCAGGCCTGGCCTCAAGAAACACCGAGCTCTAGGTGGGTCACCTCGGGCGAGGCATTCAGCATCCATGACTCCCTTTCTTCATCTGTGATATAGGAGATGAGGGCAGTGCTCCATCCTGGGGAGGCATGTGATGACCAGAGTCCAGCTGTCCACACCGCACACCCTGAATACCATGTGATGATGGCCATTATGACTATGAGATAATTTCTTTTGATGTGGACCATCTTTAAAATCTTTATTGAATTTGTTTCAATATTGCTTCTGTTTTATGTTTTGGATTTTTGGCTGTGAGGCATGAGGGATCTTAATGTCATGCTGCTGCTGCTAAGCTGCTAAGTCACTTCAGTCGTGTCCAACTCTGTGTGACCCCATAGTGGGCAGCCCACCAGGCTCCCCTGTCCCTGGGATTCTCCAGGCAAGAACACTGGAGTGGGTTGCCATTTCCTTCTCCAATGCATGAAAGGAAAAGGAAAAGTGAAGTCGCTCAGTCGTGTCCGACTCCTAGCAACTCCATAGACAGCAGCCTACCCGGCTCCTCCATCCATGGGATTTTCCAGGCGAGAGTGCTGGAGTGGGTTGCCATTGCCTTCTCCCCTTAATGTCATGACCAGGCATCAAACCTGCACCTTCTGCATTGGAAGATGAAGTCTTAACCACTAGACCTCCAGGGAAGTCCCTATTAGATCATTTCTTACAGGGGAGAGAAACACTGGTGTTCCCTGTCAGTAAAGGGTCCAAAATTCTTTTTGTTTCATTTTATTTCTTTCTCTGAAAAAAAAAGCTGACTAACCCAGGCGGTGCTAGGGGTCAAGGACCTGCCTGCCAGTGCAGAAGATGTAAGAGACTCAGGTTCGATCTCTGGGTCGGGAAGATCCCCTGGAGAAGGGAATGGCAGCCCACCCCAGTATTCTTGCCTAGAAAATCCCATGGACAGAGGAGCCTGGTGGGCTTCAGTCCATGGGGTGGAAAGAGTCAGACAGAACAGTAGCAACCTAGCACACACACAACCATTAAAATCCAAATGTGAGTGAAGAATAGAAACTTCCTTTGAAGGTCTTTCTAACCCAGGATGACATGTTATCTGTTCAAGATAAGTGACATTTATTTCTTTATCAAATCAAGTTTTATCTGTCAAATATCTGATATGCCAGATGCTGGGCTTGGCATGAGAGTTTTGGCCAGGAGTGAGACAGACCCACCATTCTAGCCTCACAGAACTAACAGCAGATTAAAATGGTACGTAAATGCTTACACAAGAAATGAATCAGTTTCAACTCTTGTCATTGCTATGAAGAGGGACATGAGGGTCTATGACCGGGGACTCTGGGTGGAGAAACTTTCAGAGGAAGGAACAATTAAGCTAAGATCTGAAAGATGAGTAGAGCCTTCTGGGTGCTGTGGGGAAGAGCGTCACCACAGGGGAACAGCATATATAAGTCCTGAGGCAAGAAAGGATCTGGAGACTGGTGCAAGGTCAGTGTCCCTGGAGGGCAGCAAGCATGGGAGGTGGTGTTGGGAGATGCGGTCAGGGAGGCTGGCCATCCTGGGGGCTGGATGCTGGGGTGGCAGGCTTTGCTTTCTTCTGCTGGAGAGTTTTAAAGCAGAGATGTGAACTGCCCTGGCGTTGGTTCACTGTGTCCACTGTTTGGAAAGTTGATGGCAGGGTCACGAGTGGACGTGAGAAAGACCAGTGAGGGAGCCCCAAGGTGCCGAGCATCATGATGAGCTGAAAGGTCCGAATGACAAAAGCGTAACATTCGGACAAACCTGGGGCTGCCGGTGATGGTTGGAGAAGGAGGGAAGAGAAAGAAACCACCAGTGATGGACACGTGCTGTGTGTCAGGGTCAGTGACGTGGCGTCACATGAATTTTCACGCAAGATTGGAAAGGACTGTAACCCAGGGCTGACACACTTTCTGCTCCGTGATCCTCAATGCTTGACACCCCTGCTGTGGTGGAAGGGTCGTGCCAGGGAGCCTCTCCCCCAGTTTTGTGTCTTGTGGTTGAATTTGGGGGTCTCCTTTCTCTGGGGGCTTCTTCTGGGAGCTTCCTGATGACAGAAGTGACAGTGTGGTTTCTTTGCTGAATGTCGCCCTTTCACTCTGTGCCTCGGCATCGTTTTTCTTAGTCATCGTTTTTCTGTCCGGTCCCTGGCTCTCTGATGAATGACCACGGCATCTCATTGCACTCTGAGCTGATTGCATCACCTCGCCCTGGGTCTCTGCTTGGCTCATGATGACTTACAGTTGTCAGAGACTGGACACCTCCAGACGACCTGTACCAACTGAGACCTGGGGTGATCTCTGAAGCACTAGGGAGCCCCCAATAAGGAAACCCCCCCAGGGTTGTGAGTGTGCCTCAAGACTCAAGGTAGAAATAGAGGAACCAAAACCCACAAACCTCTCTGCATCCTGGCCCACAGTTGTCTTTTTTTTTTTTTTTTAAGATCACTGAGATTTTTCAGTTATACCTTTCTGGACATTTTAATTTTATTTTCTTATCTTAGGTCTCTCAGTCATGTCCCACTCTTTGCAACTGTATGGACTGTAGACTGTCAGGCTCCTCCATCCAAGGGATTTTGTCTAGCTTTTGCAACTCAGACTCACTGAGCAGAGCTGTGTGATGAGGTCATCTTCTCAGAGATTCTCAGGCCCCAAATTTCCCTTTGGACTAAACCTCTCTGGTGACAGCAAAATGCCATGTGGGAGTCTAGGCTTCACCAAGCAAGGTAGTTTTGATTTCAAATGCCTATTTTGCCACTTTCCATTTGGGTGACTTTGGACAAGTCACTTAACATCTCTGAGCCTCAGCCCGTCTTCTATAACATGGAGATGAGAAGACAGGAGTGCTAGTATTAGAGAATTTCATCAAAAAAAAAAAAATGTTGGTAGCATCTGGTAGGATAGGTACCACACAGGTGGTCTGGAAATCCTGGATATACTTAATTTTTTTTTTTGTACTGAAGTATGTTAAGTGAAAGTGTTAGCTGCTCAGTTGTGTCGTACTCTTTGCAACCCCACGGACTGTAGCCCACCAGGCCCCTCTGTCCATGGAATTCTCCAAGCAAGTATACTGGAGTGGCTTGCTGTTCCCTTCTCCAAGGAATTTTCCGAACCCAGGGATCGAAGCCGGGTCTCCTGCATTTCAGGCAGATTCTTTATCATCTGAGGCACCACGGAAGTATAGTTGATTTACAATGTTGTCCTAATATCTGATATACAGCAAAATGATTCAGTTATATATATATATATATATATATTTTCTTTTTCATATTCTTTTCTATGGTGGTTTATCACAGAATAGTGAATATAGTTTCTTGTGCTATGCAGTAGGGCCTTGTTGTCTGTGTCTACTTTTGTTTGGCCAAATCTTGATTTAGGTCAGACTAGCTCTGCATTGAACCAGGGATCTTTCTAACATCTAAGAAAAGGCAGCTTTGGGGTTCACCCTTCTTGTCTGTGTAGGAGACGTTTTGGGGCCCCAGTGCCACACCTGGAGCCTGTCTCTGCTCTCAACAATAGTGACTTGTTCCAAGGTGCTCAGACCGCCTTGTACCCACCTCAAGCATGGGCTCCTGTCCTCTAAGCAGAAAAGGGACTTCTGTGCACTACTTAGAAGTCTCAGATTCTGCTTTGGGAGGCACTCAAACCAATACAGTTTTTATGAACAACAGAATATTGGCTTTTGCCCTTGAGTAACCCACGCTGTCCTGGGGCAACCAATTCTGTACTGGGAAAGGTGGGCAGGAGCCGTGGTGTGAGGGAGACCAGCCCAGAAGCTTGAGTCCAGCTGGGCACAGCCTGCCCCTCACCTGCTTTGCAGGGGGTGAAACCTAGGTGGCTCTGCTCCCTCCCCTCATTGTTGATTGGCCCACAGCCAGACACCTGACCCAAGCAGGCCAATAAGAAGTCCAGAATTTTCCATTTTGAAACTGAGACCCATTCTCTCTGGGTACAAGTTCCGCCGTAACCTCAGGAGCTGTCAGTGTATCAGGTTCCCTGTGACCGTGAAGGAAGGCAGTGAAGAGTAAGAAAGAAAAAAGTCACAGCCAAGGAGAAACAGAAAGGTTTCTTCCCGGCAGTGCTTGTATAATTGGTTACAGCTGTATATAACCGCTGCATCCCTGGGGATGGAAGAGATCCTCATCATAAATTCCAAATCAACTTAAACTTGATTTTTGTCACAGGCAGTCAAATCGTGTGTACAGATACATAACCTGGTATCTCGCAGTAAAAGTACCCAACAGTTTTGGGTACAGTGTCACGACAGGTGAGTAAATACGGCCCAGAAGAGATACTGAGGAAGAAAGGAGAGGAGAATAACAAGGACTGATCTTCTAGAACATTCCAGGAGCTGAAGTTACCATTTGTGTGCATTTCCTAGGTAAGGGAAGAGTGAGTCTATCTGCAAGCAATAGAACCCCTTAATCACTCTTCAAGGAGTCAGAGGTGTGTGGTCTCGAGGCTGGTCTGGCATCTCAGTGATACCAGCAACCACTCAGCTGCTTTCCCTCCGTCAGATCCACTGTCTGCAACTTGTTGGTGTTTCTTCCGGGTGATAAATGCCTCATGGTCACAACAGGGCTGCTCCAGCTTCAGGCTTCACATCTGTGTTCCAAGAGGGAAGGGGAAGGTAAACTTTTCCCAGATGGCTCCAGCGGACTTTATTCTGTATCTCATTGGCCAAGTCTGCCCATAAATATATTCCATGGCCATTCCTACCTGTAGGCCAGGTACCACTTTTCCAACCTCTAGTTTGGGAGATGACAGAAGAAAAAAGGATTGGGAAAAGTTGTGAATTGGCCAGCAACTTTCCTTATTAGCATGTGCAGTCATGGGTCTCAAAGTGTTGGACACGACTGAGCAAGTAACATACACACACACACACACACACACACACACACACACACACAATACGTTGTGTCTTGGAATAGTAAGAACTGGCTGTGAGTGATCCTTAGAGGGTGTGCTCCCAGGCAAGATGGAGGAGGACCTGATGTGCCCATGGGAGCCAATGAAGGTCCTTAAGCCAGGTGCAGGTCTGTCAGGACCAGAGCTACATTCTAGAAAGATCACCTTGGTTATTATGTAGAGGATGGCTTTGAGGGGAGTTGTACTAGGAGCAAGTTAGAGACATTCCAGTGCTCATCCTATGAATTGAAGATAGTATTTACAGGCGTAGAATTTAGAGTAACCCCTTCCTGAGCTACTTACTGGATCAAAAAATGTGCCTGAACAGATAAATGAGACTAAACTAAAACTCTTGAGAAATACAGAAGAATTTATCCTGGTGGAGAAATAGATTCTGAAATGGTACTTATATCTGATTTTTCAGATGATGGAAATGCTTTTCTTTGCATTTCTGTGCATAAGCAAATTCCAGGCCCCATTAAGTTACTGACTCAGCCACATAAAATGAACTCAAGGTTGCATCTATGAGAGAGTGAGTACAAATCACATTAACGCTATAGAATAGGACATTAGACTAAGTATTTCCAGCAATTGAAGAATGCAAAATATCACTATACATTATACGTGTCCCTTCTTATAGAGCTGCTGGCCTTGTTAGAAAGGCTATCTTGTTGTTATCCAGTCACTAAGTTATGTCTGACTCTTTGTGACCCCATGGACTGCAGCACGCCAGGCTCCTCTGTCCTCCACTGTCTCCTAGAGGTTGCTCAAATTCATGTACATTGAACCATCTCATCCTCTGCCACACCCTTCTTTCACCTCCAATCTTTTCCAGCATTAGGGTCTTTTCCAGTGAGTTAGCTCTTCGCATCGGGTGGCCAAAGTATTGGAGCTTCAGCTTCAGCATCAGTTCTTCAATGAATACTCAGGGTTGATTTCCTTTAGGATTGGCTGGTTTGATCTCCTTGCTGTCCAGGGGACTCTCAAGAGTCTTCTCCAGCACCACATTTCAAAAGTGTCAATTCTTTGGTGCTCAGCCTTCTTTATGGTCCAACTCTTACATCCATACATGACTAGTGGAAAAACCATAGATTTGATTATATGGATCTTTGTCAGCAAAGTGATGTCTTTGCTTTTTAATATCCTGTCTAGGTTTGTATAGCTTTTCTTCCAAGAAGCAAGCATCTTTTAATTTCATGGCTGCAATCACTGTCTGCAGTGATTTTGAGGCCCAAGAAAATAAAATCTGTCACTGCTTCCTAATATATTTCTATATTTGGTTAGAAAAGCCACAGTATACTTACATATACTATTAAAAATTCAGATTATGAAAATTAATTTTGAGTAATGTGTGTTTGTTACCAAAACATGTATAAACAGAAAAAAATTTAAGAAGAAAACATCAAAAACCATAAGAACAAAATAGCTGTTGCTATTTGGGCCCATGTCTTTTTTTAACCTTATATCTATAACTGTAGTATAATTTATATGCTGCTTTTTAAAAAATTATTCACATGCATTAAAAAAATTTTTAAGTCAGTATTGAATTTGTTTCAATATTACTTCTGTTGTTTTATTTGTTCTGATTTTCTGACCTTGAGGCATGTGGGATCTTAGTTCCCCAAGCAGGGTTTGAACTCACATCCCTTGCATTAGAAGGCAAAGTCTTAACCACTTGCCCACCAAGGAAGTCCCTATATGCTGCTTTTTAAAAAATCTAATCTCATCTTGTAGGGTTCCCCCCCCCCGCCCTGTGATAACATAGTTTTCCTAAACTTCATTTCTCATGGTTTCCTAAACAAAACTTCCTTGAGCCCTGTTATTGAACATTTGAGTGGCTTCCTTTTTTTTCATAGTAAATAATGTGATGCTTATCATTGTGTATAAATTTTTGTCTTCACTGAAGACTATTTCTTGGAGATTGATTCTCAGAAATGGAATTACTACCTCAAAGGGAACAAACAGTTTTAAGTCATTGGTAGCCTACTGCTGAATCAGATTTTCAAACTCATGATAAAAGTTCAATTAAAGACAGACAATGCAGTGAGGAAACCTGCCTTCCGAGTTCTCTCCCCTGGCAGTGGGCTCGGTTATTCAGTCTGTGGACGATTTTATTGCCTTATTTCTAAAGAGGATCAATATGCCCAGAAGCCCCAGTGTAATGAGGTTCAGAGGGGCCTCAACTCATGAAGAATCCATCAATTAGACCAGAATGTTAAGAACAGTGAAAGTGAAAATGGTCCAATGAATCTTGATATTGAAACACTGATTAGGGCATTTGGGGGAAAGAGAGCATTTTACTTTTATCTATATTTTTTTGTATCCCATACACTTAGGAAACTCATGGAAACAGAACAGAGGTTATCTGTGTCATAGTATATGCTATTTCTACACTACACACTTGCTGACCCCCACTACACTCACTCAAAATTTATTTCAAGAACAATTATTGCATGTCTGCCAGAGTCCTTCATCACACTTCCTGGTAGCTCAGATGGTAAAGAATCCTCCTGCAATGCAAGAGACCTGGGTTTGATCCCTGGGTCAGGAAGATCCCCTAGAGGAGGAAATGGCAACCCACTCCAGTGTTCTGGCCTGGGAAATCCCATGGACAGAGGAGCCTGGGGGGCTATAGTCCATAAGATCGCAAAGAGACACGACTCAGCAACTAACGTTTTCACTTCAGTTCACTTCTGCCAGGACCTTCATCACACTAGCTCTGTGATGGGTGTTATCACTGTCATTTACAGGTGGGGAAACTGAGAGAGAGATTAAGTATCGTGCCCAAGATCACAGAGGTAATAAGTTACAGAGCTGGTACACTTTGTCATCATGGCCTTTTATGAAAAAACAGGCCTGATTCTTTTAAAGTAATTTGGAGAAGCTGCTTAGAGTGCTTTTTGCACTGATCCTGGCTTATTTTATTTGTAGTCTATTTACCGCAGTTATAAAAAATATCCTGTTCATTCCAGTTCTTTCCTGTCACTTGTGCAAAATTGATATCTCTCTCTCCCATTCATTCATTCATTCATTCTTTTATGTATCTACTCTTCCCAAACACACACATACAGTGGTGGGTTGGTACTGGCTTCTCCTGGCTGCTCAGAGCTGCTTGTGAACATCTCTACCAGCTCCTCAGTGACATCCCATTGGGGGCTGGAAATCAGCCACGGTGGGAATATTTATATCACAGAAATTGACAAATGCTAAAAACCAAGGCTGTTTTTTTCTGAGAGCCCTTCACATATACCAGCTAAGTACTGTGGTTCTCCTGCAGGAAAAACTGTGCCTTTCTTCATCTTCTGCCACTATCAGTCAAGAACTGATCCAGCCAGACTCCTCTGCCCACAACACATACAGTGGTGGGTTGGTACTGGCTTCTCCTGGCTGCTCAGAGCTGCTTGTGAACATCTCTACCAGCTCCTCAGTGACATCCCATTGGGGGCTGGAAATCAGCCACGGTGGGAATATTTATATCACAGAAATTGACAAATGCTAAAAACCAAGGCTGTTTTTTTCTGAGAGCCCTTCACATATACCAGCTAAGTACTGTGGTTCTCCTGCAGGAAAAACTGTGCCTTTCTTCATCTTCTGCCACTATCAGTCAAGAACTGATCCAGCCAGACTCCTCTGCCCACAGAATTTCCCAGGAAAGAATACTGAATGGGTTGCCATTTCCTTCTCCAAGGACTCTTCCCGACCTAGGAATTGAGCCCGCATCTCCCGTACTGGCAGGTGGATTCTTTGCTACTGCATTACCTGGGAAGCCCAGAGCTCCTTATCCTAATGAAGCCCCAGGAGCCAGGAGGGGCCATGGGAAACAGACTCAGCAGGAAGGGACCTTCAAACCAGACTCAGTGTGTCTGAAGAGAGGCCCTCAGTGAGTGGACCCTGTTCTGGGCTTTAAATACCATGTGGAATATCCCTTCAGTGGCTTAACACACATTCTAGCAAGTCTCATTTTTACTCCATTCATAGATGAACTTCTGTGATAGTATAACTTATAATAAGAAACGTATATTTGATCCTCCATCCATTGCTCCAGGCACATAGCTCCCAAAACCCCTGGAATGTCTTAAAGGTTGAGACACAGATGGCTTTGTTATGTTAATGAGATGACTGGGGAGGGGTGCCCCCAGGTAACCTAAAGGTGGGGCCCAGTTGCTAGGGAACCAGCCCTGTGATTGGAGCTTGGAATTTTTTATCCCCCCCACCCCCAGAGAGCTTCCCAGGTGGTACAAGTGGTAAACAACCCACCCGAGATGTGGGTTCAATCCCTGGGTTGAGAAGATCCCCTGGAGGAGGGCATGGCAACCCACTCCAGTATTGTTGCCTGGAGAATCCCATGGACCGAAGAGCCTGGTGGGCTACAGTGCTTTAGGGTTACAAAGAGTCAGATGTGACTGAGCACACCAAGGAGCTTTACAAAACAGAAACCTTTTATTCAGTTCAGTTCAGTCACTCAGTTGTGTCCGACTCTTTGCAACCCCGGGGACTGCAGCACGCCAGGCTTCCGTGTCCATCACCAACTCCTGGAGCTTGCTCAAACTCATGTCTACTGAGTCGGTGATGCCGTTCAACCATCTCATCCTCTGTCGTCCCCTTCTCCTACTGCCCTCTGTCTTCCCCCAGCATCAGAGTCTTTTCAAATAAGTCAGTTCTTCACATCAGGTGGCCAAAATATTGGAGTTTCAGCTTCAGCATCAGTCCTTCCAATGAATAGTCGGGACTGATTTCCTTTAGGATTGACTGGTTTGATCTCCTTACAGTCCAAGGGACTCTCAAGAGTCTTCTCCAACACCACAGTTCAAAAGCATCAATTCTTCAGTGCTCAGCTTTCTTCGTAGTCCAGTTCTCACATCCATACATGACTACTGGAAAAACCATAGCTTTGACTAGATATACCTTTGTTGGCAAAGTAATGTCTATGCTTTTTAATATGCTGTCTAGGTTGGTCATAGTTTTTTGTCTAAGGAGCAAGCTTTTTTTAATTTCATGGCTGCAGTCACCATCTGCAATGATTTTGGACCTTTTGTTGACAGAGAGTTAAGAAAGTAGATTGCTTTGTCTTTTGGGGAAGTGATGAAGGGTATATTGGGAGAATTACCTCACTACTGCTAACCAGAAAATTCCAGACTGACTTGGTAAGACTGCATTGCTGGGAGAGGTTGAGACTGCCGTCAGACTAGAAATGTGGTCTTGGTTTGCTGACGAGGGGCTTAGCACAGGTGACTCTACTTGGAGTCACACTGTTGTTTCTTTATAACAAGTCTTTACAAAAAAAGATAGGGTTCACAGAGCTTCCAGGTGGATGAACCAGAGCTCACCCATGTGCCTGAAGGGTGCGGCACATCAGATTCCATGGGGACAAAAGCTCCTGTGCTGGGGACCATTCTGATCCTCGCCCTACGAACCTCTTCATCTGCATCCTTTACAATACACTTTATAATATACTGGTAAACATGAATAAATGTTCCTCTGAGTTCTGTGAGCCCCTTTAGAAAATTAAACAACATAAGCTGGGGTGGGGACGTCCCTGGTGGTTCAGCAGCTAAGATTCCACACTCCTAATGCAAGGGCCTGGTTTCTATTCATGGTGAGAAAACTAGGTCCCTTATGCTACAATATGCTGCGACAAAGACCGAAGATCCTTTGTGTCACAACTAGGACCCAGCGCAGCCAAATAAATAAATATTAACAAAAATAAACAAATTTTTTAGACTATCTTTTAAAAAACTCCTAAGGAGAGGGTCATAGGAACTTCCAACTTATCCCTATTTGGTAACAACACAGATTTGTGATTGGCATCTGAAGTGGGGGCAGTCTTGTGGGACTAAGCTTTTAACACGTGGGAGCTGATGCTTCCTCCAGGTAGATTTTGTCAGACTGAGTTAAATCGTAGAACCTCCAGTCAGTGTCTCCTGAGAAGTGGAGAATTACTTGGTGGTGTTGGGAAAAAATACACACTGAAATTTCCCAATAATCGGATGTCCAGTGAAACAAATGTCTGTGATGTGGTGGTGAGCTCCCCATGAGAGGATGTATCCAAGAAGAGTTTGAACAAAATCTGTCTCAGATGCTTAAAGGAGGTGGGGTTTGGACTTTGAGAGAGGCCAGAAAAAGCCACAAATTCAGAAGGCATGAAGGAAGAAGAAACAGCAACACTGGTGAAACATCTGTGAGAAAAATAAGGACAGGGTACTACTTTTGAATTCAGTAAGAAGGTTCCAAAAAAGAAAAAACAATATGAGTAGCTTGAGGAAAGGGACTTTATTTCATTATTTCACTGACACCAAAGTAGTTTCTTGCCTGGTGCTTGGTACCCAGAAGGTTCTGGATCAATGTTGATATCAGTTGCTGTTGCTCAGTTGTGTCCAACTCTTTGCAGCCTTGTGGATTACAGCCGCCAGGTTCCCTGTCCTTCACCATCTTCTGCAGTACCAATTCCAGGACTGGAAAGCTAGTCCAAGCTCAGCCTTATCTATAAAAGGCTGTAAGGTCACTTTCAGCCTGTAGTGTGATTCCTGTAAGGTCACTTTCTCTCTCGAAGTCTGTTTCCTCAACTAATTATACAAGGACTTATTTTAGATGACTTCTTGAGAATAACTAGTATTCTAATTAAAACACCACGATTCACACCAAACCTGTTTATAGCATAATGTGGATCACAAGCAGACATCATTAAAAATATAAAAATTAGTGGCCAGATGGAGCAGATTGTGAAGGTTCTTAAATTTTGAAGATGTTTATTTATTTATTTTTTTAATTGTGAATTTTGCATTTGATTCCCTTCACCTGCAAGAAAATGCTAAGTATTCCCTGGGAAAGTATGTTAGAATTGGTTCGCATTCAATGAGGATTGCACTAAGTCATCCACACTGAGTCTGCTCTCTGTCAGCACTCGCTCTCTCACCAGCAGTCTCAGCCGCCTGGGCCGTCACTCACGCCTTGTTCTGTAGGCCCTGGGTCTAGTACTCATGCTCAGTTGCTCAGCCGTGTCCAACTCTTTGCGACCCCATGGACTGTAGCCAACCAGGCTCCTCTGTCCGTGGGATTACTCAGGCAAGAATACTGGAGTAGGTTGCCATATCCTCCTCCAGGGGATCTTCCCAAACCAGGGATTGAACCCAGGTCTCCTGCATTGCAAGCAGATTCTTTACCACTGAACCACCAGGGAAGCCCCCTGAAGCCTGGTGGGTCTTGTTTAAAATTCCCACCCCACCACTTACCTGCTGTAGGATCTTGGGGAAATTTATGTCTTAGCCTCTCAAAGTCCTCCTCTATAAATGGGGGAAATAGTAAGTGCGGATCATGGGGAGTTTTGAGGATTCAGTCTGGTGGTATCTGTCAAGCGCTCAGGGCAGTAGGTGACACATAATAGGTATGGTCCAGGGTTGCTGTTCTTGTAACTTTGGATTCTCAAGTTCTGCCTCTGCTGGTCCTTCCACCTGGAGCACTGGCTCCCCAGGGAAGATGTCCCCACAGAACCCTCCTCACTTCTGTTTCCCAAGACTCCTTGCGTCCTGGTCCTGATTGCCTTGAGGAGGCTGCAGATCCTTCTGTCCTTTCCTGCAAGCTCCAGAGAGCACACACTTTGCATTTGTGTCAATCCAGAGCACCCAACCCACTGTCCTGCATGTCTAGGGAGCCGAGCATCTACTTAATTGACCAAGCTGGACTTCACATTCAGATGAGAGACACATAAAAAAGGAAAATGATTTCCAGTCCAACAACTGCTCCTGATGAAGGGTTAGTTGAATGGAAGCTCCTATTCAACAAAACACCCAGAGGAGAATGGAGTTGAGGCGAAAACCCACTGAACGTGTCCATCCGTGCCAGGAACACTTGCCATCAAGTACCTGTTCACTGATTCCACCCCCTAGGCACCTAACACTGCCTGTGTGACCAAGGCAAGTGCACACTCAGTTGCAAGGAATTTGTGTGGTGGCTCTGTGACGTGTTTGCATTTCAAGAGATGAGATAGATGGTGGGGCTGGAGGCTGCATAGTCCTGGAAGTCTTGCTAAGGAGCTTGGCTTTGTCCTGAGAGCAGAGAAATACAGAGAGCAGAAGCAAGGAAGTGATGTGATCGGTTTTCTAGTGATTCTGACTGTTGTGTAGACAGTGGACTAAGGTGAGGCCAGCCCAGCAGCTTGGTCGGGAAGTTGTTTTCAGTGATCTGGGTAAAAGATGCTGGTGGTCTGGGCAAGAAGAAGAGAAGGAAACAGCAGAGAATACCCGTGCTGCACTTTCCAAGTGCCTTTAACCTGTGAAGTAGGTTAGTTCAGCACTGTATGGATTTATAGATCAGAGTGGGAGAAAGAACAGTGACAAAGAGGTCCCTAAGTATGACCTTCTCATCTTCTCTGTACATTCCCCGGACAAAAGGCTGTATGACCTTGATTGTTAAGTGAATGGTGTCAAGGACAGTCACGTCTGTGTCGGCGCCTCCTGTCAGAGTACAGTCTCTTATTGAGGAGCTCCTGTCTTCACAAAGGTCTGGCACTAAGTAGGGCACTGACTGGTGTCCCCATTTTTGCCCTCATTTTCTTATACCCAAGGGCTTCCCCTCTCCTCATCGTGTGGTCGTCTCTCTGCCTGGGATCTCCGCCATTCTCCGCTCAGACATTTGCTTCCCCCAATGGACTAGGAGGTAAAGAGGCAGTCTAGTCCTCTCCAACTCCCCTGGCATGTAAATACCTGCTGTTGTTTTATAGAATCGTCAATCCTAGGATTGGAAAGGACTTTCAGGCCCACTGGGTAACTGTTGCTTATGCGCATGCAGGAGTCCCCTCTGGCATCCACACATCCAGGGTGCAGTGAGCACACGCTTCCTCCAAGAGGCGTCCTGGCATTTCCGTCGGATCACCTTCATGACTCATTCGCAATAATCACTGACGTTCTGGGAAGTCAGCATTTCAGTCTGTCTGAAATTTGAGTGTACCTGTCTCTTATTCACTCAGCTATGTTCTTTGGGGACACAGAGGCCCATGTTTTATTTACTTTAACATTCCGCATAGCCTTGAACATAGCACCTGCCATAGAGCAGGCACTGGATAATGACTAAATGACTGAATGACTAAATGGATGAGTGGTTAGCTCTCAGTGTTACAAAGTTCGTTACCCTTAGCTGAAGCATGCCTCCTGCTAACCACCACTTTTGGAGCTGAAGTCCACTCCACACAAGATCATGCTTTCCTCTTCCTTGTGGTGGCTTCTCACCTGATGAAACCACAGCCACTTGCCTTAGTTGCCTCAAACACACCAACCTGTTCCTGGCGAGCTTTTTCTTAAGCATTTTACGTTTTCTACTTCTGCCTGGAAACCCTTGACTCTCGTTTCTTTGATGGCCGGACCTTCCTTGCCATTTGGGCCTTACCTCCCCCAAGATGCAACATCCAACCACTCAGTCTAGAGTAACTCCCTTTGTCCTTTCACCTCTTTATCTCTCTGTGCTGAATTCTGGGTAAGTTCCCCAGATTCATCTTCCAGTTCACAAACCTCTCTTCATCTGTGTCTGTCTAGCCTGTTGACTGAGGTCTTGGATCTGTCACTCTACATTTCTTTCATAGAATGTGTATGTGAATATTGTAAGCATCCTCATTTTAAAATCCTTTTTAGAATCGCTATTGTGTGTCATCCTCCATTAGTGATTTCTCCAAATTGTTGTATGCTGATCATCCCTCAGGACTTGAGTTTCTTTGTAATTGTTATAATTTTCAAGATGCAACTTTATCAGGAATTATCATCTATGGGTGATCCACATAGGTTATGGAGGGGATCCATCAAGTTCATGAATCTTGGAAGAACTGTTACGTTAACTCCTTGATGAATACAAGATCAGTGCAAGGAGCTGGGTACCACCCTTGTGCATGATGTAGGCAAGAGATGAGGATTTCTTCTATTTGGTCTCATGCACCTGATTCCAGAAGTGTTAACTTGACATGCCAGCTTTGTCCTCAGACTGGAGCATCATCAAATGCAGTGGTACCCAGATGCCAGGCTCTTAATGTGTGCACTTTATGTCTAGAAACCACCCAGCTGAATATATGAGTGTGGGACTCAGTGAAAACACAGATTTCTGAGATCCATCTCCTGGATACTGATTCCGTAAGTCTAGAAGTGAGCCTAGGAATCTGAATCTTACACAGCTCTCCATGTGATTCTGATGTACAGTGAAGTTTGGGTGCCAGTGGTCCTAGAAGCTCTAGGGACTGTAATTGGATTTATTTTCACCTTGCTTCTTCCCTTCAAATAAAAGGACTGACAGCAGCTTACAGGATCTATGCAAATACATTTTGAAAAGCAGACTTAAAAGCCACCCACACAAATAAACTGAGGAAGTGAGATCTGACTTTATGCCAAGACTGGAGACACACACAAGGTAATGCTGTGGTTGGTGTCCTCGCCAACATCCTTATCATGTGGCTGGGAAGGAAGTGAGGTGAAGTCGCTCAGTCCTGTCCGACTCTTTGAGACCCCGTGGACTGCAGCCCACCAGGCTCATCTGTCCATGGGATATCCAGGCAAGAATTTTGGAGTGGGTTGCCGTTTCCTTCTCCAGGGGATCTTCCCGACCCCGGGGTCAAACCCAGGTCTCCTGCATTCCAGGCAGACGCTTTAACCTCTGAGCCACCAGGGAAGGGAATGAAGTGGGAGCCATTATTATCCATCTCTGAAGACCCTCAGTATTAAAAGCCAGCTCAGTGAAGTAAGTTATGGGAGCAACAGTAGAACCACAAAGAGATTTCTGCTCTTCCAGAGGGTTTTAATGTTTCTAGGGCCCCCCTGTGTAAATTGTCCAAATACACACTTATTGGTCTGGCAACTCTCAAAAAGACTCCTCCTGGCAAACTGAATCTGCCTTGCTGAGTCCTCCCAGCCCATGTTCACTCACACTTCTTGGCCAGAGGACTCTTGTTTATCTCCAAGACATCACTCAAATATCACCGACTCCAGGCAGCCCTCCTCCTTCATCTACTTCCTTCCTTCCTTTTGTCCTTCACTCATTAAGCCCTTATCGCATCCCAGCATTGCACTGGAGCTCCCCAACTTCACCTCATAGCAGCATCTGCCACGTGGCAGATCTTCCCATCCTTGTCTCCCACGGTGCTTCCCCTCACTTCTCTGGTCTCTCCCCGCTGGCTGGCTGGGAGCCCTGCCTCTCTCCACAGGACTTTTGCACAGGCTGTGTCAGTCTTCTGCCTGGAATGCTCCTCCCCACTCATGTTCTGCCTGTCCCCCATTTAGCTTATTCCTTTCTGGCCCCCTGCAGTTGTCTCACTCTGTCCTGTTTCGTGTCCAGGACATAATATTTCTTTTGTGCTTCCTAGGTAACCGTCGGTCTGCTTGAGCACACAAGGGCAGGTGCTGTAACCTCAGTGCCTAGCACCGAGCCTGGCAGAGAGCAGGTGCCTGTTAGCTTTGTTCGGGGGCTGAGAGAAGACATCCCTGAGAACCTCAGTCTCTTTCTTCCTTTGGATCAGTCATCTTTAAACTTCTCTTGGTCGCTGGCCCTGATCAGCGTCTCGTGAAGGCGACCACCCTCTTTGTACATGAATGCTTCCTCACACAAAACTCCCGTGTTGTTTCAAGGTTCAAAAACACCCCAGGTAAGAGAGTGTGGAGAAGAAGAAATCCTCCTATACTGCTGGTGGGAATGTAAGTTGATGTAGCCACTATGGAAGACAGTATGGAGGTTGCTCGGAAAACTAAAAATAGAATTACCACATGATCCAACAATCCCATTCCTGGGCATATACCCAGGCAAAATTATAATTTAAAAGATTCACGCACCCTGAGGTTCATAGAGCACTATTCACAATAACCAAGGCATAGAAATAACCTAAACAGCCATTGACAGACGAATGAATGGAGGGGATGTGGTACCTATACACAGCCATAAAAAAGAACAAAATACTGCCATTTGCAGCAACATGGATGCACCTAGAGATTATCATACTAATTGAAGTCAGGCAGACAGAGACAGACAAATACCATATGATATCACTTATATGTAGAATCTGAAATATGGCGCAAATGAACCTATCCACGAAACAGAAATAGACTCCCAGACATAGAGATGAAACTTGTGATTGCCAAGGGGGTGGGGAGGGAGAGCAACGGACTGGGAGTTTGGGCTTGTAGATGCAGACTCTTACAGATAGAATGGATACGCAACAAGGTCCTGCTATACTGCTCAGGGAATTATATGCAATATACTGTCATAAATCGTAATGGAAAAGAATATGAAATAGAATATATATATGTATAACCAAATCACTGCTGTATAGCAGAAATGAGTGCCACGTTCTAAATCATCTATACTTCAATAAAATATAAAAAACACCCCAGATGAAGAGAACATTGTTTATTAATTTCAAGCTAAGATTCATTTCGAGAGAGAACAGCTGATGATTTATATACAGATATCATGATTTACATGTGTGTGCCATTGCTGAGTCACATCCGGCTCTTTTGTGACCCCGTGGACTGCAGTCCTCCAGGCTCCTCTGTCCATGGGATTTTCCAGGCAAAAACACTGGAGTGGGTTGCCATTTCCTCCTCCAGGGGATCTTCCCAACCCAGGGATCAGACCCGTGGCTCCTGTGACTACTGTATTGGCAAGTGGAATCTTTACTACGGTGCCACCTGGGAAGCCCATCATGATTTCAGCCTAGTTACAAATAGAGGTGACTGTGGGCTTCCCGGCATCCTAAGGTGTTGTGTGTTCAGATGGCTTCATGTAGATGCCATGCAGGTTGGTATGTTCGCTTTAAGAGCTCATCTCCCTGGTTTTTTGTTGTTGCAGGAAAGAAGGCAACGCAGAGGCAAGTGCATCAAACTGGAAAATATTTACATCGCTCCCAACTGCCCAGTGTAGCAGAGATGGCCCCATGATTGAGATCCCTTCAAGGGATCTGAACCACAAGGCAAACAACCCTCTTCCTATTTCAAGTCACTCTTGAAAACGTCTCTACTCTGTGTAAAACCAACTGGGGGACCAACGGAATGGCTGTTAGCTGTCAGAAGCCTGTATGTATTGGCACAGGGTGGTGGAAGCTGTTGGGGGCTGGAGTTCCAAGGTCCTGACCAGCTTGGCCATTCCTAAGCTGTGTCCCTGCACAGATGACTAACCTTCGAATTTCCACTTCTGCATCTGTTTGAGGGGCCTCATGCCTACCTGACAGTTTTGTTCCAATGACCTAATGAACTAATGGCTGCAAAAGTGCCCCAAACATCACGATGCTTCCTGTGTGATCAGGAACCATCAGTTTAGTTCAGTTCAGTCACTCAGTCATGTCCGACTCTTCGCAGCCTCACGAATGGCAGCACGCCAGGCCTCCCTGTCCATCACCAACTCCCGGAGTTCACTCAGACTCACGTCCATCAAGTCAGTGATGCCATCCAGCCATCTCATCCTCTGTCGTCCCCTTCTCCTCCTGCCCCCAATCCCTCCCAGCATCAGAGTCTTTTCCAATGAGTCACATGAAGTGGCCAAAGTACTGGAGTTTCAGCTTTAGCATCATTCCTTCCAAAGAACACCCAAGACTGATCTCCTTTAGAATGGACTGGTTGGATCTCCTTGCAGTCCAAGGGACTCTCAAGAGTCTTCTCCAACACCACAGTTCAAAAGCAGCAATTCTTCGGCACGCAGCTTTCTTCACAGTCCAACTCTTCCATACATGACTACTGGAATAGTTGTTGGTAAAATGCAATCCTATCTTTTCTTACTGACATACTGACATCTGCTCAGGAGGGCTCTCTGCCATAAAGCACTCATTACCGTTCTATATAGCTGACACCCAAGATCAGTGATGTGGGGCCTGGGAGTGTCACGATGTGAAAAACATCTGAATAGTCACCTTGCTATTCTAGAGCTTGTGCAGGGCTAGACTGTGCAAAACATTGTATGTGTGTGAGCACTTTCCTAGGGAGAGGGACGGTGGACTTTCTAGATTTTCAAATGAGACTGGGACCCCCAAGGGTCAAGCACCTCTATTCTAGGGGAAAAGGACTCTATTAAGGAACCCAGAGACCCAACTCTGCCTCTAACTGGCCAGTGACGGGCCTCAGTTCCTCATCTGTGAAGTGGGTGTGACCACGGGCCCTCTAGCGTCCCTCTCCGCTCAGACCTCTGATGAGTCTATAACCCTCCCTGTATTATGTCCTTCATCAGATGAGGCTCGTCCTGCTGCAGCAAACATCATCTGGGGTCTTACTGTGGGGCAGGCTCCGGCCAGCTGGGGAGTTTCCGAACCCAGTCCCCACCTGCTTCCACAATAAGTAGAGATTTCTTCTTTTCTACACATACGTCTCATTGGGCCACTGTGTCCATGAATTTTCCACCTCTCTTGAATAACCAAAGCACCCCCAAAGCACCCAGAGTACTGGGGCTGTTTCTGCTCATCTCACCCAGCGGTTAAAGAGCACTGTGCCCAGCAGCTGGCCTCAGACCGAGAGGGTCTGCTCCTTCTGGGAAGACTTGCCTGTAAACGACAGGGCTAGCCATGAGGCCATCTCACTCGGGCAGCTAAGGGGCTAACAGGGATGTCTGAAGTCTTAACGCCTTGAGAAAGGTAGCCTGAAAAGCGGGCTGTGCGTGTACAAGCTGGTGAGCTGAGTTCTCTCTTGCCTCTGCTGCGAGGCAGAGATGGATGGCAAGAAGGCAGCTGGCGGGTGGGGTCTGCCCTCACGTCTGGGACTTCAACAGGACCAGGGCTGGGCTCACACAGGCCTCACGACCCACAGGACAGACCTCAGAGAGTTTGCAGTCCGCAGTCCTCAAGCCAGATCTGGCTCACAAGCATATCTTGCTTAGCTTTCGTTTTGTTTTGCTTTGTTTTTTAAATTGCGGTGAAAACATGCATACTATATAATTTACCACCTTACCCATTTTTAAATACCCAGTGCATTGGCATTAAATGCAGTCTCAGCTTGTGCAGCCGTCACCCCCGTTCATCTCCAGAGCTCTTCATCTTCCCATATGGAAGCTCTGCCCACACACTGACCCCCGTTTCCCCTTCCCCAGCCCCTGGCAACCTCCATTCTACTTTCATGTCGCTGTGACATTGATGACTCTAGGGACCTCATACGAGTGGGATCACACAGAGTTTTATTTCTTTTTGAGACTGGCTTTTTTCAATTAGCACAAGGTCCTCAAGTTTCATCCATGTTGTAGCATGTGTCAGAATTTCCTTCCTTTTTAAGACTGAATAATATTCCATTGTGTGGTTGGATCACATTTTGCTGATCCATCCACCTGTCAATGAACATTTGGGTTGCTTCCCTCTCTTGGCTGTTGTGAATACTGCTGTGAACATTGAGGTATGAAAACCTAGGTTATATCTGTTCATATGGGAATTAGCAGATGACATTTAAAAGCCAAGAGATTTCTCATAAAAACCTGGATTTCTGGCTTCTCTTGGGAAAACAGTAGATCTGGCAAGTCAGGGTCTCTAGCTTCCTGGTCACACTCAGAGCTGAATGAGGCCCAGTCATTTATTCCTTGCACCCCAGACTGGCACATAGCCCAGGGGACCTCAGGCCCCCACTCCCTCCTGGTCTCCTCCTTGCTCCCCGCCTCATACGCCTGGTCTGCCCAGTATCTTTCGGTTATGGATAGAAACACAGAGATCAGAGAGGCACGGTGATGTGGGCCCAAGGTCTCACAGACAGGCTGGTGATGTGACTGCAGTCATCCAGGAAGGCTTGAGTCCAAGCCTTCTGGTTCCAACTTTGTCACTTGCCTCCTCCCTCTACCCCCTCACCGTGACCTTGACCGTTCTGAGCCCAAGATTCTTTTTTGAAGGGAAATGGGAGAGAGGGAACCTTCTCCAACAGCTTCACAGTATCGTTGAGACAAAGAGAGAAGGGGATGCATGGTGATTAGAACCTGGGGTCAGGATGTGAGGAGCTTATTACACAGCCCAGGTGAGTCAGGCACCTCAGAGGTTAGAGGTCTGTCTCTTCATATGCAAAATGGGGAAAGAAGACTAATTGTTCTGAGAGTTAACCGAGAGGGGGATGGTGAAGCCCCCAGCAGAGGGCTTGGTAGGCAGCAGGTACTTCACACTGGTTCCTCTGGAACAAGTGAGGGTTGCGTTCAGGGCTGCAAATCCCCTTGGCAGCAGGGCATAACCTGGCAAAAGACATGATGTCCTGATGTTGCGGGGACAGCCTGTCTGCAGAGTCTGATTTCAGAGTCAGCCTGACTTCAGAGGCCACCCTCTGCCTTTCACTGTCTGGGACCCCAGGCAGGTCACCCATCTCTCTGAGCTGCAGAACCCCGGCTGTCAGATGGGGTGGTATCCTAGTCCTTACCAGCACAAAGTGAGTGAGAAGCTAAAGTGCCTGGCACAGCATTGATGCTCAGTTGAGTTCAGTTGTCCTCCTTCCCTTCCCAAGCAAAAATCTCCCTCTGAGGTTCAAAGGATGGCATATTTTCCAAATATTTTCATAACTAAAAGAGGGGGGAAATGTAGTTTTTAGCTTTCCACTGGAGGCTCCTGGATCCACGTGTTGTTGGGGTTGAGATGTGATCCTAACTGGGGTTCCTCCCTCCATCCAGCCAGGTCTGGGCTTAGAGAAGACACCAGACAGACCTAGTTTTCACGAGGAGGTTTTGCATCAGTCCATCGGTTAGTCGGTCAGTTACCCCTCATGACCTCTTCTGAGCTGGTTTTTAATGTGAGGCTTCACCCTCCAGGCTCATCTCTGTTGCTGAACGTGCATTGCCCCAGATGGCATTCTTGTCCTGACATAACCCATCACTGGTCTTTCTACCCTAGATGGTACTTCTGTTACTTCAGTCCTTCCCAGAGACCCCGAGGGAGGCCTCTGAGCCACTTGTGGGCCCGTGAGGCCCTCCTGAGTGGAACAGTCCATCCCGCTGCACCCAGGAAACCCAAGAGGCCAGGTGCAGCCTCAACAGAGCCCGCCTCTCTACCTTCAGGCTTTGGATGGATGAAATGGGAAGGTGGATGGAAAATGCACTTGTCAACTCAAGTTCTGCATGAATTACTGGATTTCACCTTCATGTCCTGGAGAGACAAGAAGCCATCTGCTGCAGGAGAGAGATTAGGGTTTAAAATAGAGTCACTGAGCTGGAGCCTGGGCTTTGCAACCTTTTAGCTTTGAGACCATGGAAAAGTCATTTCCTCTCCTCTATTTACTTACTTGTCAAAGGGAGCAATGAAATACCTGCCTTAGCACCTGCTAGGAGTGTTTATAGATACATGGGATGGGAAAGTGCTTTTCAGACTTCAGTGTGGTGCACACGCTTTCATGTCATTAATTCACATCATTGATCCAATGCACATCCATTATGTATCAATACCTGCTGTGTGCCGCTAGGCACAAGGTGATCTGTCTCATGACAGTTTGGAGAAGGTCTCCAGGCTAAGGAAGAAGAGAATTGCTTGTCAGATGGTTGTTCCATGCATTCATAGATTGTGATTAGCAACAGCCAGCAAGTTGGCATGGCAACGTTTCCCCGTGAACTGCTAGGCAGTGTTCTTAAAATAGGTCCACCAGAGGTGTAGCAGCAGAGGAGACACACAGAGACCATGTGGTCTGGTGGCTCTGCAGACCAAGGTGTGCTGGGAGTGGTCAGCCTCTGCCCTCCCCAGGCAGGCCAGTGGTGCAGGAACTAAGATAACAGATCTGGAAGCATCCATTGTTAGAGCTAGAGACTTCAGTATTAACATCTCTGCCTCTCCCCATTTTACAGGTGAGGAAACTGAAGCCCAGAGAGGTTAAGGGAAACACCCATAATCACACAGCTTTGTGATGGCAGATGGAACCAAATCTGGTTTTGATATCTTAGGCAGGGCTCTCCGGCTGTGCCACAATGCCCCTTCTTCTGATCTGTAATTCTAGATCTAAGTCTGATGCAATTCGTTTTCTAATGATTACAATCCATATGGCATCACTTGGGTGTGTGCTTAGTTGCTCAGCCGTGTCCGACTCTTTGCACCCCATAGACTGTAGCTCGCCAAGCTCCTCTGTCCATGGGGATTCTCCAGGCAAGAATACTGGAGTGGGTTGCCATGCCCTCCTCCAGGGGCTCTTCCCGACCCAGGGAACAAAGCCAGGTTTCCACACTGCAGGTGTATTCTTTACCATCTAAGCCACCAGGCAACATTTATTTGATCCAAGAATTTCCACCCGTGTTTCTCCCTGGGAAATCCTGAATCCCAAGATATCATGAAAACTCACCTACTTCTTAGCTAGGCTGAGATGATTGCAGCTTAAATCCGCCTCTTCCAAAGCCTCCCTACCCTAGTTTCTCAGTGTGCAAAGGAAGCAGCAAAGCTGATCGAAAGTTTATGAATCATTCTGTGATGAGATTACTGTATGAACTTACTTATCCATCATTGCAGAGGACAGGAAGCCCAAATCCTTTAAAAGATGGGTTTCTTTCTGTTTGTGTTACTCAGCGATTTACTGAGTAAACTTTGTAAAAACTTGCAGCTTCTTTCTTAACGTTCAGGCTGGCGGGAGTGTCTTTTGAGGGATTCACAGCTTTTCTTTTAATTCCAGGGTGAAATTCCAGGTCTAGCATGAGACACTTCTTGAGAATTCAGTCAATGTTGGAGAAAGGGTGCTAGACTTTTCTGACATATTTGAAACATTCAGCCTCTTTTTCTGTTTTCAGACAGTGCCTTGAAGTGGGGGTGCTGGGAGTCAGGGGGTGGGTGTGGTGGGAGTCCTGCCACTCCCCCTTCCTAGGCTACCTGTAGGACGCAACCACTGTCCTCTGTAATGATGATTCTTCACCTTGGTTGCGTGTTGGACTCACCTGGAGAGCAGTTAGAAACATAACACCCAGTTCCTCTCCAGACCTCTTAAAGTCAGGTCGTCTTGAGCGGGCCCCAGGCAGGGTCTTTAAAGAGCCCCCCAGTGATTCTAATGAGCAGCCAGGGGGAGAACTCTCAAACTATAGCCTCGCTGTCTCTTTTCATTCTCCCATCCACTGTGTTTATTACATACCCAGATGCCATTGTGGGTTTCTTTTATGTCAGACCCATTTTGCTCTTTGCTTAGGAAAAACATGTATTCTCAGAGGTGACAGGAGGAAAGTTCTCATCTTTGGAATATTTTGCATTCCACTAGTTGGCTTGGTAAGTTCCCATTTAGAGGCCCTTTTAAGCTGCTAATGATCCTATGAAATAAAATGCATAGCACATTGCAGCCAACCGTAGCTACACGGCAGCAAAACTGGACACTGAGTTCTTGGAAGCTGGTCATGGCACAGTTACACAAAGGTTCCGATCATATGACTGAGTGATAAAACAGGCACCTAAAGCAGATTTCTTGGGTAGAGTTGCTTGCATCCCCAAATCTTCCGGAAGCAGATATTCTGAGTTCAGTGTGATATATAAATTGACCAGTCATGTAAGCAAATAGAAGCAGATTTCTCTTCAGCATTTGCACCAATGGTCACCTGTGTTCCTACCTGGCTCTGAAATGCATTTTTTGGAAATTCTCTGGTACATTTTCTTTTGAAAAGACCCTGATGCTGGGAAAGACCGAAGGCAGGAGGAGAAGGGGACCACAGAAAATGAGATGGCTGGATGGCATCACTGACTCGATGGACATGAGTCTGAGTAAACTCTGGGAGTTGGTGATGGACAGGGAGGCCTGGCGAGCTGCAGTCCATGGGGTCGCAAAGAGCTGGACAGGACTGAGTGACTGAACTGAACTGAACTGGCACCTTAAGGAGGCAGAGAAGAAGAAACCTCTGGAGTTTGTGGCTGTATTCAGTTCTCTTTCCTGTTTTATGAGAATTTCTAGAAAAATAGAGTGTATGCCTTGAACCTAAAACTGATTTTAAATCATCAGTAGGCTTAGGATGGGAGGACTGGCTTTGCTTTATCCCATTTGATTTTCCTCAAATCGTACTCTGGTTTCAACAAGCACAGCTCCCATCCAAATCTGACGTCTGCATCTTTGGCATAAATGTGTTACACGAGTCGTAGGAAGACTGACGGGAGAACTGATACCATCAAAATAAGGTTTTCTCTGACAACAATTTTTTTGTTTTTGAAAAAGATCACCAGGCAATGCTCAAAGGTAAACTGATGATACATTTATATGATGGTAGAACAAGGGAAGAGAAAGACAAATGAATGGGCTGAAAACTCAGTATCCAGTCTATCAATAGCTTCCTTTTAAAGCAAAAGTAATATGACACAATGTTTGCAAATATGACATTGAAAGTGATGGGGATAATAAATATCTATGCAGTGATGTTATAACTATTAACTATTAGACTTGGCATCGGGACAAGGACAAGTTCTGCCTCTCACAAAGGTTGGGTTATGGGCCAGAGACACAGGGTTCTATGACTCTGCCACCAACTGGTTGTGCAAGCTTTAACAGAATACTTCACCTCTTACAGCCTCAATGTCCTCCATGGAAACATCAAGGAAGGGGTGGGCCTTACTGAGTTAGCACAGGTTTCCTAAAGCATTCAGCACAGATTAGTGCTCTTGGATGTTGAGAACCTTCCCTCAACATATTGAACCTAATTCAGATGCATTTCAGTGCAATGGTGGGACATAAACCACCAACCTCAGTTGGGTAACTGAGATGATCTCCCAACGTTCAATGCTGCACAACCAATTTTTGCTGGGGAAGCAGGGAAATGACCTGGGTGTCACTGGCAAAGCTGATGAGCATGGCTTGTCAGTTCATTTTGGCAGAACCTCCTCAGTCTTTTCACTCTCCCAGGTTGAATCCTAGGCAGATATCACATAAAAGCTGTGAAGCACAGACATCATTTTGGAAATTATGTACTTTCCCAGTGGGTCCCAAATGCACAGGAACTCTACACCTTGTAATTGCATGCGTCTAAAAGGACATCTCGATTAATCCACACAGGGTCAGAATTCTGGTAGTCTGTGCTCTGCCCCTCCCCTCGGTTTGAAGCACCGGTTCACAGTGGGGTGGTGGCAACACAGGCAGACACCCCACCTCCACTTCCTTAGGACGTTCTGTGGTGGGACCCTCCTCTGGGTCCTGGAGCAGTGGCTGTCCCCAAACTCCCACCTGCAATGAAATGGACACAGTGATCCATCCTTGGAGATGCCCATCCAATTTCTGACCAGTTGGGTTTTCAAGATTTGTATTGATTGCTTAATCTTGTGTATAGTAGGCTGGCATTTTCTCTTGTTACCAAGATGTATTTTTCTATGTTAGTCAAATGTATAATTTGTGTAATTTTGTACATTAAAATGTATCCTTTTTCACAATTAAGTTTTCTTTTTTCTCCTTTTTGAATGTTTCACTTACTGCCGGTTCATTACAGAGTACTGTAGACCCTGATGCAAAACAAAAAGGCACCAAATCCAAGACTCTTGACTTTTGGTGGGAAATGAACAGTTTGGGGCTTCCCAGGTGGCTCAGTGGTAAAGAATCCGCCTGTCAGGAGGTGTGAGTTCCATCCCTGGGTCGGGAAGATCCCCTGAAGGAGGAAATGGCTACCCACTCCAGTATCCTTGCCTGGAGAATTCCATGGACAGAGGAGCCTGGCGGGCTGCAGTTCATAGTTTACTTACTTTACTACTTTTGCTGTAACAAATTGCCAGGAACTTAAGAGCTTAAAACAATACATAGTTATTATCTTACAGTTATGCATATGAGAAGGCCAAACGAAACTCCCTGGGCTATAAATCAAGGTACTGGCAGAGCTGTGTTCCTTCTGGGGAGTCTAGGGGAGAATTGGCTTCCTTGCCTTTTCTGGATTCTAGAAGCTGCCTGCCTTCTTAGGCTTATGTTCTTCTCCTCTGGCTCAAAGCCAGTAGCAGCCCGGAATCTTCACATCTCACTCTGGCTCTTGGACCTGCTTCTGTTGCCACATCTCCTTCTGTGACCCTCCAGCTTCCTTCCATCTTCCACTGATAAGGACCCTGGTGATTGCGTTCAGCCAACTCGGATCATCCAGGGTAATCTCTCTACCCCAAGATCCTGAACTTTAGCGCATCTGCAAGGTACCTTTTGCCATGTAAGGTTACATACATTACAGGTTCTGGGGGTGAGGAGGTGGGTGTCTTTGGGAAGAGGGGCCATTATTTTGCCTCCCACAATCCCCTACGAGCTGATTTGGAGGCAGGAGAAGAGAGCAGATATCTTAGAATCAAACAGTCCTGGATTTGAACTGTATCTCCACTTGCTGGCCATATCACTTGAGGGAGCTTTTTTTACTTCTCTAAAACTTTTCTCTTATTTTCAAAATGAGCACAATAATCTATTATTTGCCTCACAGATTTGCTAAGAGTGTAATTAGGCAGCTAACAATAAACTTCAATTCTATTTTTCTCCATTCTATAATTTATGGGTTTTCTTCAATTTTTTTTTTGTATATTTACCAAAAAAAAGTCCCTAATGGGGGATATGCCACAGAGCTGAATCGTGGCTCCTGTCCTCTCTGTTTCCTGTTTGTTGTTTGCCATCACCTGGAAAGCTTCCTAGCCAGACAGGATGAGCTGGAGGCTTTCCTTCACCAGTGTCACAGTTTAATCCACTCATGAGCACCCCTTCTTAGTCTCTGGAAGGCTGGGAGCAGTCAGAGTACAGGATGGGGAAGGGCACAGTCACCCTCTGGACCAGGTGCAATGTGCTCGGATTTTCTGGACTTTCCTCTGTTGCCCTCTGGCAGACATCCCTCCCCTTGGTGTCCCTACAGGCTGGTGGGCACATTTCCTAACTTATCCCCTGGCTTTGTTTCTGCCTCCCTTCCTCTGTTACACTGGCGTTACTGGTCTTGAGATGAGGAGATGCTGTAGAAAGCACTCAAACAAACCTGGGGTTGAATCCTAGCACAGTCACGTCCTGGAGGCTCACTTGAGCCGTGAGTTTAAGGTTTGTCGTCCTCAGCATCCCAGCCTGGAAACAGAGGTGGTAACATCTGCCAAGGGGGCTGCGGAAGGCGGATGCAATGTTTGTAAATAAACGGTGTAAACACAGACCCTGACATATGGTGGGTTTTCAATAAAAGTCAGATCCCCCTCCTCTAGAAGATGCAGGAGATGAGGAGGAAAATAAAGTCAGTAACTCAGTGGGCACCCAAGATGTGTGATGGATGAATATGGAGCGATCAGCTGCCCAAGGTTGCATTGAACATAAGATTCAAACTAAAAAATCTAGACTCTCCTGCCTACACCAGGTTCCTGCTTTTCTCTCCCCTCTCCAGTGGGAACTTTTCAGCCAGTTTTCTTCTGGGGAGCAGTAAAGGATACTGGTTGAGATGCAGATTCTGGGACCAGACTACTGTGTTTCAGTCCAAAGTGAGATCATTCACCAGCTGTGACCCTAGACGAGTTACTTACCTCCCTGAGACTCAGTTTTCTCATTTGAAAAAGATGGCTAAAATGGCATGCATTTCAAAGGTCTCTGTGAGCCCTACAAGAGCAATGACCTGTAAGGTGCCTCCAATGGTCCTTGGCATGTAGCAAACTCTGTAAGTGGGAGTTATTCTTACGTTTTCTAGCTTCTGCACAGAGAAGACTCTTTCTCTCCTCCTTCCATGCACTCCCTCCTAGTCTTAACAACTGCCTGGCCCTTTCTCCCAGGGAAAAGGGTTTACTTGGAAAGTAGTGAGTTCTCCATCAGCAGCAGTATTTAAGCAAAGCCAGAGGGACCGTCTCCTTAAGATGTGAGAGCAGATGCATGCATCCAGCATGAGGACTGACCTCAAAAGTTTCATCTAACTCAGATACTTGAATTCTCTATTTCTATGAGTTTGGTTGTGTTTGTTAGTCACACAAATAGCTAGACTCCTTGAGACCCCGTGGACTATAGCCAGCTAGGCTCTTCTGTCTATGGAACTCTCCAGGCAAGAACACTGGAGTGGGTTGCCATTTCCTTCTCTAGGGCATCTACTTGACACAGGGACAGAACCCAGGTCTCCTTCACTGCAGGCAGATTCTTTACCATTTGAGCCATCAGGAAAGACCTTTCTAAGGGTTTAGTCACCATGAATAGTTTTGGAGCTTTAGAATAAGTCTCCATGTGGTCTACAACATGAAATTTCCTTGCTTGGAATGTTCTGAAAACAGTATTTCACAGAAATGGGAGCAGGTTTTGTTAAAAATACACTTGCACTTCATCCTGGAGTCTGGGACTCCTAGAGCCAGGAGGCTGGGGGCTGAAGGGACAGATCCTAGCCCTGGAAGAGGTGGGGGTGGGGGGTGCAAGAGGAGGCACTCACGCTCCCAGCTGGGTCCCCATCGAGCCCGATATGGCATGTCTGAACTTGCTCGAGGAGCGGGGGTTGGCAGCTGGCAATTCTGCCTATCCAGAAAGAGCAGCTGGGACCACCATGTCCCTGGAGACTCTTAAGACCCTCTGCCTGATAGTGATCAGGGAGGAATGAGCCAGGGTATCCAGAGAAGGCACATGGCACCTGGCTTTGAAGGGGGTTAGAAGGAAACTGCAGCAGAATGACCCCCGGATCCCATGCCCTTCACCCTGGCATAATCAGAGGAAGCCTGGGACTACCAGGCTGCAAATTCGTAGCTCAGCAAGGGTGGGCTGCATCCGGGGTCATGGAGGTGACCCTGGAATGGGGAATATTTGTGTGGGTGACGACAGGAATGTGTGCAGTGTGTGTGAAATGATCTGTCTCTTTGTGTGTCTTTTTCTGGAGCATGTTGCTATTTAAGCTCCCAACTACCCATATTTCTGGGGTGGATTTGTGTGTGGGCTCCCTGTCGGGGTTGTGTGTGTTGGAGTCACCTTGTGAGTTAGTCTTTGGTATAAGGGCATGAAAAATCTCTTTGTTGTGGGGTTATTGCAGGAGTCAGCCTCGTGTACATGTGTGAGTCACTGGTTCACATGCAAGAGTGTATTTCTCTTGCCTATCGGCGTGAATGCGGTCCTAGCACCTCCCTCCTGCCCTGCGGTTTCATCCTTTCTGGTGTGCAGCCCTGCCCGGTATACGGTGTGTGTGTGTTTGTCTCCTTCCTCTGGAGAATGTCAGCTCCCGGAGGGCAGGACTCCATCTGTCCTGTTCACTGTGCTGTTGCCAGTGCCCAAAACGTGCTAGGCACCAGAGGGGCACTCAGTATAATAGCACTGAGTGAATGAACGAAGTATCCAATGTGTGAGCGTCTCTCTGGTTGAGCAATCAATCTCGGTCTGATGCTGTCTGTGCGCTGGTTTGGGTGACTGAGAATTTCTGGCTTGTGTCTATGTGTGTGTGTGTATGTGTGTGTGATTGACTAGGAATATATACAAGCTTGTATGTGTATGCAAAATTACCAATGATGTGCATGAAAGAGACTAAGTGTGTCTGGGGAGCGTGTGAGTAACTGACTCTCGTGTGCGCCGGCATGTTTGTGCATCTCTCACGTGTTTGTATGGCGTAATTGTCTGCTGTGCTAATACCAACCTACGTGTGTTTGGCAGTGTGTGCGTGCCCGTGGTTCGCACCCCTCGCTCTCCTCGCGCCCTGCGCTCGGCCTGGGGGCGGGGAGTGGGGGTGCGGCGAGGGCACTGCGGTTGGGCTGCCCGCCCTCGGCGCTGCGGCGAGGGCACGTCACGGTCCCTCCACGCCCTCGCCGCGG